>JAODAL010016321.1:42500-57500 GCA_025379985.1 Phyllomedusa bahiana
GAATAGACTGGGAGCTGCAAAAAAAAAAAAAATCGTACTTGCGCCATGTTTGTGGGAGTTTTTTTTCTTACGGCATTCAGTTTTCGAAATAAATTATGTTCTTTGTATTCTACAGGTTGATACGCATCCGCCAATACCAAACATGTAGGGTTTCTGTTATGTTTTTGTCCCGTAAAAAAAATCCAAACGTTGTCTATCTTTCGAATTTTTCGGTGATGCCTTTTTCTGCGACCAATAACTTTTTTTAATTAACACCTACGGACTTGAGTGAGGGGCATTTTTGTGGGCTGAAGTGCGTTTTTTACTGCTATCAGTTTGGGATAGATGCGACTTTTATAATTGCTTTTATGCCAATTTTTAGGGGAAGTGAAATAACCCCAAAAACTTTTTGGGGCTTTGGAATTTTGTTTTTTTTACGGTGTTCAGCTTACTGTGTAAATGATGTTATATTTTAATATAATGGACTTTTTCGGACGCGGCGACACCAAATATGGGAAACTTTTTATTATTATTATTTTTTTATTATTTGTAAAATGGTAAAAGGAGGGTAATTTGAACTTTTAATTGTTTAAATTTTTTATGCTTTAATTTTTTTTTTTACTATAACATTGAGTCCCACTAGGGTACTTCAACACTAAGAGGCATGATTGTTTACACAGCCTATTGTATTGTATAGGCAATGCAATAGGGTGTACAAATATGGAGGGTTCACTACTTCCTGCCTGGGCAGGAAGTAGTAAAACGAGACACTTTGCAGTGATGGAAGCCTTCACAATGCTTCCAGCTTCCATGTACACCAATCAGGACCCTGACACCTCGGCGCGGAGGTCCTGAATACAGTGAGGAACGCACAGTTTCTCATTCATTTAGATTCTTTGGCCATGTTTGCCGCGGTATCTAAAGGGTTAAACAGTATGGGATGGAGCCGGCTCCATCCCGTGCTGTTACTGGCGGTTGTCAAGTGCAATAAGCAGCAGGCACCTGCTGTCTATGTAGCAATCCGCTACAAAGCCCCTTAATCGACTTTATGACGTTCTAGTCTCACCATGATGTTTCACAAAGCCATGGGCAGCTTCAGATTCATGCTTCCTCACGCTTCCTGGTTAGACTCTGGGTGGTTCTATAGCAGTGATTAACATATCAGCTCCAAATTTTTCAGTCATTTTATTGCACTGACATGAGAGCAGGAGATCTTATTTATAGAGCAGAGGGCTGCAGAGCTCGAAGTAAACAAAAGTGATAAGTCTCCCTTGTTTGTTAGAGAAAACACACTCTGTTCTCAAGCTGCCGGTGTCCTGGTAACCTAATTCCTTGCTCTCTGTCTAATCAGGAAGGGAGAGCAGGACAGTAACCAGAGAAACCTGTGTATACTCAGAGCAGATAAAATATCTCTTATCTCCTCATCAAGGTAATATCAAAAGCCTGATGCATTTGGTTTTGATTTATCATTCCCTAATCTTTATAGTGAGACAACCCCTTTAAGTGAATGGGTCTAAGCTGCAGTATAACATGATCATGTTTTTGTAATCGTGGACTAGTCCTTCAATATGGGCGCAAGCTGCGTATCATTATGTCCCATCAGTCTCTTGTGTGATCCCCAATCTGTGCAGAACTGTAGCAGAGGTGCTGCTCTGACCCATCTTCTCTGTGTCATTAGGTAAGAGCTCGGCCGTGTACATAAGGTGATGTCAGGTAGCACAGGCTCACACTGTATTTGGGTGCACACCCATACACACCATAGACCCCAGCACCAGGAAGGTGCTATTATGGGAAGTCTCACAGGAAGCCAGGGATATTTTTAGGACCAGACCCCCCCCCCCCCCCCTCTTCACCTCATTATAGAAGAAAAATGATTTCCCTTGATTTGTGAGTCGCTGCATTGATGCACAGCTAATCTCCTGCTTCTATATTGACCTCTAGCTGGGCCCGGGCGTTTCCTGTGGGTCACATGGCAGACAGGATGTACCACGAACCGGCCACAGGGCTGCCATACTCCTGCTTTAGGTTACCAGCAAATAGGTTCATTTATTTGACTTCTCTGTCACTTATACTTATGTTAACATATGAACAATAAAAGCCAAAGATCAATCTCATATCTATCTCTCTCTCTCTCTCTCTCTCTCTCTCTACTATCTATCTATCTATCTATCTATCTATCTATCTGTCTATCTGTCTATCTATCTATCTCATATCTATCTATCTATCTATCTATCTATCTATCTATCTATCTCATATCTATCTATCTATCTATCTATCTATCCATCTCATATCTATCTATCTATCTATCTATCTATCTCATATCTATCTATCCATCTCATATCTATCTATCTATCTCATATCTATCTATCTATCTATCTATCTCATATCTATCTATCTATCTATCCATCTCATATCTATCTATCTATCTATCTCATATCTATCTATCTATCTATCTATCTATCTCATATCTATCTATCTATCTATCTCATATCTATCTATCTATCCATCTCATATCTATCTATCTATCTATCTCATATCTATCTCATATCTATCTATCTATCTATCTATCTATCTATCTCATATCTATATATCTCATATCTATCTATTTATTTATTTATCTATCTATCTCATATCTATCTATCTATCTATCTATCTATCTATCTCATATCCATCTATCTATTTATTTATTTATCTATCTCATATATATCTCCTATCTATCTATCTATCTATCTTTCTATCTATCTATCTATCTATCTCCTATCTATCTATCTCATATCTATCTATCTCTCTCCTATCTATCTATCTCCTATCTATCTATCTATCTATCTATCTATCTATCTATCTATATCATATCTATCTATCTATCTATCTATCTATCTATCTATCTATCTATCTATCTATCTATCTATCTCTCTCCTATCTATCTATCTCATATCTATCTATTTATATATCCCATATCTATCTATCTATCTATCTATCTATCTATATCATATCTATCTATCTATCTATCTCATATCTATCTATCTATCTATCTATCTATCTATCTATCTATCTATCTATCTATCTATCTATATCATATCTATCTATCTATCTATCTATCTATCTATATATCTATCTATCTATCTATCTATCTATCTATCTATCTATCATCTCTCTCCTATCTATCTATCTCATATCTATCTATTTATATATCCCATATCTATCTATCTATCTATCTATCTATCTATCTATCTATCTATATCATATCTATCTATCTATCTATCTCATATCTATCTATCTATCTATATATCTATCTATCTATCTATCTATTTATCTATCTATCCATCCATTGTGTTCTTCCAGGCCTCCCCCTCTGTTCCTGACTATATTAATGGAGATTCATTACATAGAAACCCTTTTACGGGGCCACAGTTTTGCCGCTGCAGTAATTTTGGTGATTTTATAAATGGTTAATGCCCTTTTAATCTATAACCACAAACCAGAGCGGCCGCTCTCACAACATTTCCTTCCGCTTCTCCTGCCAGTGATTGTGGCAAAACCGCTCTCAACTGCTTGGCTGAGGCCTGGAATTAGAAGATCCCCTGTGCTTGCCTACAAAGTGAGGAGCGGTGCTATCCGAACCCACCTCCCCATGTATAGACCCAAGCTATGACTTAACAGGCTAGGATATCACCATGAGCAAACACATGATAAACTCAACTCCACTACATCTGATTTTTTTTCTATTACATTGTAGATAGTGTATGCATTGGGTGCACGCCATCTCTAGTCTTTGTTTCTGCTGCAGGACTACAACACCCAGCATATCTGACCCGCTTCAGCCTACCTCATCTCTTCACTATACGTGGAGGCTGCAATTACCAGCAGCAGATCATATCACCCTGTTATTAAGCCGTCTATGGAACATGAGTAAGGTTGCAGTGTGGAGTTTGTTACTGATGGTGCACAAGATACAGCACCTATGCCTTGTCTATGGCCATACAACAGACAGGCAGGCGTCAATGGCCTCGCACTTGTCTATTGTGGGCACAGTATATGATATGGCTAACTCCATAATTAGAGACACCAATTCTAACTGTAGGCTCATTGAATGGAGAAATGTGTCATCAACTGACTTAGTCAGCGACCAATGAGCCTGCAGTGTGGGGGAATAATAGCATGTAATGAAGGCATTTGTTAGAGTGCGCAGGGTGGAAGGCTGGGGGGGGGGGGGGGGGGAGGCGGATTGCAAGTGCGACGACGCTGAGTGTTTATTATAGATACAGAATCAGATCATTCACTACAAATTTGTAAAGGTGGCCGGATATACAAAATATGTATTTCCGAGTTTTTGTTTTTCGGGGGGGGGGGGGGGGGGGGGGGGGAGGGGATGAGGTTGGATGGAGGTGTCTCATATCTGTGCTACAAGTAAATAAGTATAAAAATGCAAAATTAAAAATAAATAATAATTCTGAAATAATTTTACAGTTTTGCATTTCCGGGCTTTTTTTTTATATTCAATTTAAATTTTTATTTTTTTTTATTTACACAAACTTGCATGAATTTAGGAATTGTCAAACAGCAATCTATTTGGGTAAACTTGCAAAACAAATTCCCCCCCAAAAAATAAGAATTTGTATCTGAGACTGCACTTTGAACACATGAATAGAAATTTTACATCCTAATTCCGGTGTGGGTATGAATTGAAATTTTACAACCTGATTCTGTTGTGGGCATGAATTGAAATTTTACAACCTGATTCTGGTGTGTGTATGAATTGAAATTTATAACTTAATTCTGTTGTGGGCATAAATTTAAATTTTAAAACTTGATTCTGTTGTTGGCATCAATTGAAATTTTATAACCTGATTCTATTGTGGGCATCAATTGAAATTGTATAACCTAATTCTGGTGTGGGCATCAAATGAAGTTTTAGAACCTGATTCTGTTGTAGGCATGAATTGAAATTTATAGCTTAATTCTGGAGTGGGCATGAATTTAAATTTTAAAACCTGATTCTGTTATTGCATCAATTGCAATTTTACAACCTGATTCTATTGTAGGCATGAATTGAAATTTTATAACCTAATTCTAGTGTGGGCACGAATTTAAATTTTACAACCTGATTCTGTGTGGGCATGAATTGAAATGTATTACTTAATTCTGTTGTGGGCATAAATTTAAATTTTAAAACCTGATTCTGTTGTTGGCATCAATTGAAATTTTACAACCTGATTCTGGTGTGTGCATGAATTTAAATTTTAAAACCTGATTCTGTTGTTGGCATCAATTGAAGTTTTACAACCTGATTCTGTTGTCGGCATGAATTGAAATTTTACAACCTGATTCTATTGTGGGCATCAATTGAAGTTTTACAACCTGATTCTGTTGTCAGCATGAATTGAAATTTATAGCTTAATTCTGGAGTGGGCATGAATTTCAATTTTAAAACCTGATTCTGTTGTCGACATGAATTGAAATTTTACAACTTGATTCTAGTGTGGCCATTAATTAAAATTTCACAATCTAATTCAGGTGTGGGCATGAATTGAAATTTTATAATCTGATTCTGCTGTGGGAATGAATTGAAATTTTAGAATCGGATTCTGTTGTTGGCAGCAATTGCAATTTTACAACCTAATTCTGTTGTGGGCATGAATTGAATCTTTTGGAACTGAATTCTAGTGTAGGCTAAAGTATTATTTTTTAGAAACTGAAAGATTTTCCTACTTGTTTTGCGCTTGAAATATTTTTAAGCTGCTGCCAAAAATGTAATGTTTAATATAAATTAGTTTTGCAGGCCTGCTCCATTTTTACTCTTTATTTTCATTGCAAAAATAAATATTTTTTTTTAGAAATTTCTTCCATGTTTTTGTTTGCAGCCTTTCTAATGAAACCTTAACCCGTAACGCTCACTAACAACATATAGGATGCATCAATTTTTGTAAATCGGCAAAATGACCTCAAAATCTTGGGTATATTGCAGGAATTTTTGGGAAATCTGCAGCTACACTGAGACAAATTTGCACCCAACCAAAGACCAAAAGAAAAAAAAATACAAAAAAAATAAAAATCCTGTCCAAAAGCCATTTTTTACATATGACCCCCGGTGTCTGACAGACGCTTTAATTGCAGTAAATGCCGGTGATGCCCCTTCTCAGTGTTATTTATTCCTGGTTTATTTTTAGCTCCTTCAGATGCCTCAAGTTTCCTTGGAGCAATTATTCGCTTTACCTTTAGGCTCCACATTTTTAGCAGCCGCTATGCAGAACAGAAACGGCGGCAACCACTGCATTTGTAGCATTGTTTGATCCAAATTATTTAAATTTATTTAAATTTTTTTTTAATCAATTTAGAATTTGCATGCTTTTTATTTCCCAATTTTTCACCATTGGGAGATTTTCACCCTCGTGAGCACTTCCTTTGTTCTATTTTTTGGGAGCCAGGTTGCTAAATCTTTATACACACACATTTTTTTTTAGGCTATATTCACACAGCAGACAATTTGGCAGAAAATTTTGTGGTGTTTTCACGTGTGTTTTTAGCTCAAAAACACTCACACCAGGGGCCATATGTATGAAACGGTTTTGGTCTAAAACTCACTTTTTTCTCCATAGATTTCTATGGGGGAAAAAAGTTAGTTTTAGACCAAAACCGTTTCATACATGTGGCGCCTGCAGATATCAATGTATTGTACTGCATTCTTGTTTGTGGTGGGTATTCTTTTCTCTCAAAAAATTTTGTAATAATGTAACAAAGCAAGAATTGCCACCAAAAAGATATAAAAAAAAATTCCTCCTTTTTGCTTAAGAGCTTTAAAAATAGTGTATGTGTGCAAATTGGAAATATTCACACCTGCAAATCTGTAATAAATCCACAGCAAAAGACTGGGTTCGCGTGGTGGTTTTTGATGCATCACTTTTTTAAGCCAAAACCAGCAGTGAATCCAACCCGGGCAAGAATTGCAAATCTCTCAGGATTCACTTCTGCTTTCGGCTTACAAATACTGATGTAAAGTACTGACCGAAATCCTGCCGTGTAAACCCACAGGGCTCATTTTCGAACGCTTTTTTGACGAGCAAAATTCCCGTTTTATTTTACATTACGCGTGAAGTAGAGCACAAGAAAACGTGACATTAAAGGGGTTGTCTCACTACAAGGATTGCTGCTTTTTGTGTTGAAGATCTTGCAAAAACAAGTCACTTTGCAATATATGTCTATTAGCAGCATCCTACCTATTCCTAGATATCCCCTCTTGCATGGGCTGCATCAGCTCCTCAGGTCACTATAGCTACAGACCTGCTTGTTCTACCCTGATAGGCTGCCAGCACTGGTTGCTATAGCTACAGATCTGTTCGATCTCTCCTGATAGGCTGCCAGCACTGGTTGCTATAGCTACAGACCTGTTCGATCTCTCCTGATAGGCTGCCAGGACTGGTCGCTATAGCTACAGACCTGTTTGATCTCTCCTGATAAGCTGCCAGCACTGGCTGCTATAGCTACAGACCTGGCTTCTACTGCAGCCTAATGGAAGCCAGTAAACACGCCCCTCAATTCAAAGTGAAAGCAAGAAAACAGGACTGAGGTAAGATGAATCAATGTAGTGAGACAACCCCTTTAAGGTCCATTCTAGGGGTTGACGGTCAGTTTACAGATGGCTTTCAAAACCGGAAACCGTCTGTAAAACCAAGGGGACGAGCCCTTTATTGTACCTAACATTTTTCGGAGCATTTATGCGCTCATAACGGTCCTGCACTTTTTTGTGCAGCGCATAATGCAGCAAATGTTGCACTAAAAAGTGCAGCTTTGTGCCTGATCCACGTTTATTCAAATGTAAGTCAAAGGGGCTTTAGTGTCACTTTTTTGTGCAGCTTGTAGCGTGGCAAACGGTACCCAATAAAGCGCAGCTGAGTGCCTGCTGCGCTCTTATGCCCATTTAAGTCAATGGGATACACATTTCACATTTTTTGTGCTGATTTTGACGTGTCATCGTGAAAATATATGAATTTTGCACGTCAAAAAGCAGACAAAAATAAGCCGTGGGAACTCAGCCTTCTGCACGAAAAATGGACATGCACTCCAGTTTTTTTTTACCCATGTCTTAATGCATCAAATGATGCATAACATAACGCGTCCTGTGCACTGATGTATTCCCATAGAAAATAATGGGACACTGTAGATGAGTGTTTTTTGTATATTTTGATGCATTAAAGAGGTGGTCTCACTACAAGGATTGCTGCTTCTTATGTTAAAGATTTGCAAAAACAAGTTGCTTTGCAATATGTGTCCATTAACAGTCTCCTACCTATTCCTAGATATCCCCTCTTGTATGGGCTGCATCAGCTCCTCAGGTTGCTATAGCTACAGACCTGTTAAATCTCTCCTAATAGGCTGCCAGCACTGGTCTCTATAGCTACAGACCTGTTCCATCTCTCCTGATAGGCTGCCAGCACTGGTCGCTATAGCTACAGACCTGTTCCCTCTCTCCTGATAGGCTGCCAGCACTGGTCGCTGTAGCTACAGACCTGGCTTCTACTGCAGCCTAGTAGAAGCCAGTAAACACTCCCCTGAATTTAAAGTCAAACCAAGAAAACAGGACTGAGGTGAGATGAATCAATGTAGTGAGACAACCCCTTTAAGCTCATAAAATGTATTATGCATCCAAAACCATCTGGTGAATCCAGCCTATTCCCTGCTGTTGTGATAGTGGTAAAAATCTACAGCCAATCTGCAACAAAATGGAAGTGGATGAGATTTGCGAATTCCACTGTCATCCCTTGCAGATTTTACTTGCGCAAATCCGCCGCATTTTCTTGAAGAGTGAATTTGGCCATTTGATGGCGAAACTTATTCAGTCCTTCGTAAATTCCGTTCTTCTGCGTTGCTGAATCAATTTTATTCTATGAACACTTTAAAATTATAAGGTGGATCCAATAGTTGCAATATCACAAAAGAACCTTCCCTCCTCCCAGAGCTACACCGGATACAGACAAGTGAATCCTATAAGGGTGTAGACAATGCAAGTTTTAGAGCAGCATATTGATTATGGACACTTTAGACATTTTGGGCCACATGTATGAAAACTGTCTAGTTCTAAAATTCACTTTGTTGCCCATAGCAACCAATCAGAGCCCATAGCAGCCAATCAGAGCGACCCTCTCATTTTTCCAGAGCACTATATGAAATGAAAGGGGCGCTCTGATTGGTTGTTATGGGCTCTGATTGGTTGCTATGGGCAACAAAGTGAATTTTAGAACTAGACAGTTTTCATACATGTGGCCCTTTTTGTTACCTCTCCAACATGGGGCGTGGCTTAGCATGAAGTGGGCGTGACTTTACAACTAAAGGGTGTGTGGTCACATTACAACACACTGCGCCAAAAATTCAGCATGGGAAGATAACTTATAGCTGGTCTGTAAAAGCTAGACAAGTTCAAAGCTGTGCCAAATTTATCGAACAGAATGATATATCTGGAGCTGGTTTTAAATGAGGTCAATGAATCCAATCATTGTGCTTATTTCTTTTTTTCAATTTTTGTGTTAGCACCATAGACGTAATGGTAATATTGGACCTTATGTATGAAAACTAGCAGTAAGACTGTCTTTGTTGCCCATAGTCACCAATCACAGCTTAGCTTTTACCTTTCCAGAGCATTATTTGCTGGGGCGGGTTGATGGGTAGGCGACCTTTTAGTGCTTCAATTCAGCCCAGTTGGGAAGGGGAAGCAAGAAGGAATGGAGTGGGTTGAATTTTCCATGGGGGGGGGAGGGGTGCTATGATCCTTATTTGCCTAGGGCACCAGAATAACTTGTCCAAGTCCTGACTATATGAAATGAAAGCTGAGCTCTAATTGTTTGCTATGAGCTCTGATTGGCTGCTACGAGCTCTGATTGGCTGCTATGGGCCCTGGTTGGTTGCTATGGGCTCTGATTGGTTGCTGTGAGCTCTGATTAGTCGCTATGAACTCTGATTGATTGCTATGGACTCTTATTGGTTGCTATGGGCTCTTATTGGTTGCTATGAGCTCTGATTGGCTGCTATGAGCTCTGATTGGTTGCTATGGACTCTTATTGGTTGCTATGAGCTCTGATTGGTTGCTATGGGCTCTGATTGGTTGCTATGGGCTCTGATTGGATACTATGAGCTCTGAGAGGTTGCTATGGGCTCTGATTGGTTGCTATGAGCTCTTATTGGTTGCTATGAGCTCTGATTGCTTACTATGAGCTCTGATTGGTTGCTATGGGCTCTTATTGGTTGCTATGAGCTCTGATTGGTTACTATGGGCTCTGATTGGTTGCTATGGGCAACAAAGACAGTCTTACTACTAGACAGCTTTCATACATTAGGCCCATTGTTACTGATTGCCATCACAACCATGGCTGCTTTAAATACCAGGTTCTATATATACTGTATTTGTAATTTTAGTATCCCAGGGCAGTATTACAATTAAGGCCTCATTTAGGTCACATTTTGCCATCCGTTCATGATATCCATTGGAATACCACAGCGGGGCGGCAATGGTTGACCATGTTTTTGTGCCCGATGCAAAAACCGGACATTTTCACTAAATAGGACAAACGTAGTCCAATTAGAAAGTCAATGGGCCGCACTGTGACGGTATCCGCCAGGATGAATATTTACGGCATTTTGACCGATGCCATGAACGGGCGGCGAAAATGTGATGAAAATGGAGCCTACGATGTAGGATGCTTCTTAGATTTCTTGTAATTTTAGAATATTTTGATGAAAGTAACCAATAATAATAATAATAATGATAATATAATATTGCAACATTGTATCATTTTGGCCCCGCCTCTACAGAATCCGGCAACAAACAGCAAGGCTGCTGATAAGTGGGTTAAGAACAGAGCGGTAATTTGTGACGCATGTGACACAGTTTTTGGTTGTACCCCCGACCCCCTTTTTGATGTATCATTCCCAGAACAGGTGCAGTCAGGTGGAAGCAACAACATAATAAGACTATTCATTTACCTGTAACCAGTGGTGGAAACAGCAGAAAATAGGCGCAATTTACTGCTCTGCACTGGGCCATGTCATGTAATAGGGCGGGTGGTATTTGTGGAGAGATTCAGTGATGTTATTATGTCCAGCTCCTGGATTAAGCAGCGTGATATTTTACCTCTTACGGAACGATAGACAATGCTGAGATGTGTAGTTCTACAGTAAAAGAGGAACCTGCAAGGTTCTACCCTATGCTACCCTATGTATTGCAATGACAATGTCTGTGTGCAGCCCCAGCCTCAGGAGGGAAGGGGTTTGGTAGTTTCTATATCTGAAGATTATTGGAAGCTACGGTTATTTATGTAGTCAGTAATGATAGAATGGCGCAGGGTGCTGCATCAATGAGAATTATATCATATGTCATACTACACTGATATATTATACTTTATACTCCATAACATCATTGTACTAAATTATTATCTCCTGGGATATTATATGAAAGAATACTCAATTGTGTAAAGTGATTTTATAGTGTGATATATTCTCTTGTAGCATACTGTTGTATTACACAATGTACTAACTAATACTGTGGTTATACAGACTACTGTATTAATTTGCACCATTATATAATACTATTATTCTATTTCACATATTGCACTACATTTTGTAATATATTCTGCTATATTCTATTCTATTATATATAACATATATTGTAGATTATATTATAGATTAACTTTACTAATAAATAACACAGCCCATGGCAAATTATACTATTATACTGCGTTACATGATGTAGGCTGTATCACATTATGTAATTATTATATCATTTTATGTTCTGTTGTTACTGTTTTATTTTACTAAGTAAATATTCTTTTGTACTATATTATTTATTTAACTATATGGTAAATTATAAAATTTATATACTATATGCACGAATATCACACCGTTAATTCCTTCCTTATATTTTACTATAATTGTTGAACTATTTTTACTAAATTTTCATTTTTTTATGAAACTTTATATTTTTATTGTTTTCTACAGTTATTTTTCCTTGGTTTATTATACCTTTTGCTAACTATAAACATAATTTTAAAATTTTATTATATATATTATATAAAATATTTTTATATTTATATTTATAAAATTTAACTATTTTTTTTTACAATTTTCCCCAAAATTAATGAGCCAAAAACAAACCCACACTAAAATAAATTTTGAAATTATACTTTTTATAATTCATTTTTTAAATATACTTGAAATTGTATTACCTATATTTACTATAATATATTTTATTATTGTCCATTTATTTCGTTAATTATATGGGTTTATATTATACTTGATATGCTATTCATATTGCACTAAATTGTTATATTATATAAGATTACAGTATATTATACAATAATATACCAATAATTGTATGTTAAACTGTATTATACCTGTTAATCAATTTATGTTTAATTTGGCCTTTTATATAAAATTTTTTGATTATATACATTTTATGCTATTTTTTTTACTATAAAACTTTAAAAAAATTTTCAAACTGTATTACCTGTTATAAATCTTTTTTTAATAAAGTGTCTTTAAAATAAATATCCCACTATATTATTCTATGAAATACTATATTCTTGTTATAATACTATTCTAAACTGTTATACTTGTCATTCTATATTACTTTTTTTTTTTATCTAGGTTTTAATGTGCACTGTATTAAACGCTATGTTATACCTATAATACTATACTAAACTGTATTAGGCCTGTGATTGTATTATACTATTGTGTGCCTATTACATAATGTTACACTATGATATCATACATAACTTTTTACCCAATAACATTTTTAATTTATGATTACTCTATACTGTATCTTACTTGTTAGACTATATTAGACTGGATATAAAACAATACTATATTAGGCTATATTTTATAATACTCCATTATATTTTCGACATTCTATTATACCTCTGATAGTATACCGATTATATTGTATCATACCTATTATATTATCTCACGTTTTACACTGTGTTAAATTATCCTACATCCTACTGTTCTATGATGAGGATTATCATTCCTTTTAAACTCTTTGGGTGGGTTTATATTTTTGGGATATTCCTTACTCTTTTCCCTCCCTTTGTAAAAGTGGTGGAAGGTGGTGTGTGTGTGAGGGTACAATGCAGGGAAACCTTTATCTGATCTTAATAAATGCACTATCTATCTACTCAATAATCAATTATCTTCTATATCTATCTATCTACCTACCTACCTATCTGCATATATATATATATATATATAATATATATATATATAAATATATAATATATATATATATATATATTTTTTATATATATAAAATACATACATATATATGTAATAAATAAATAAAGTGACTATAATTATTATTGAAAATAAATATTATAAATGTTTTTACTATGTAAATTATATATTCACATATTTAAAAAAAGGATATTAAATATCTATCTATATAATGTAGATATTAATAGAACAGTTTATCTATTTTAATTTATCTATCTATATCTATTTATCTATCATCTATCTTCTATCTGTCTGTCTGTCTGTTACTCTATAAATTGGTGACTTAATTTCACTATAAAGATAATATATTAATAATATGTATATTTACAACATATTATTATGTACCCATATATTTAATATGAAATTGTAAAAATCTATTATTTTTCTTGTAGTTATATCGATAGATAAATGTTAATATATCAATATCTTTATCTATCTATCTATCTATCTATCTATCTATATAGATAAAGATAGATATATAAATGTTTATCTATCTATCTATCTATCTACCTACCTCATATCTATCTATCTACCTACCTATCTGTCTGTCTATTTATATATAAATATAAGTGACTATAATTATTACTATAAAAAATAATATATTAGATATGTATATTTACATATGTATGTATATATGCAAATATATAAATATCTATATATCTGTAGATAGATACATGTTTATCTATCTATCTATCTATCTATATATATATATATATATATATAGATAAATATAGATATATAAATGTTTATCTATCTATCTACATAGATATATAGATAGATATTTATCAATTTGCATATTTAAATATATGGGTACATATATATAGATATGTATGTAAATATACATATTATCTAATATATTATGCTTTATAGTAATAATTATAGTCATTGTGGCCCTTTACTGCATTTCTTTCCCCGTCCTATATGCTATATATATATTTTAGCTTTCAGGCCTGATCCTATAATGAACCCAGTTAAAATGGTTAATTTCACCCCCGTCCTTGTAACAACACAGTCAATTATTTGTCTTGCAAATCAGGAAAAAAATAAAATATGGTTCTCACCAATCAGAGCCTTATTAATTACATGCAGCTAATTAGTTGACTGTTTCCTATTATTTCCTCGAGCATGTCACTATGCGTGTATCCAGGAGGTTGGGGGGGGGGGGGGTGATTTTATAAAGAGCCACCTTGTAGACCTTAGTGGGGGGAGGAGGGGACACAGGGGTCTGGTTTATTTCACGGGGAAAAGTTAGAGCCTGGTCCTTGTCTGGGGTCCTGATGATTGTAATTATTAATTGACTGCGCCCAGTGTTTGAAAATACTAATGTGAGGTCATTAATCTTCTATGGGGAGTCGGAATGTGATGGCGTCCTGGAGTGTGAGGCGGATACAAGGCATGGATATGGCGTATAGTTGCCATGTGTGTTTTTTTAATATATATATATATATATATATAATTTTATATATTATTATATATATATATATATTATATTTTATATAATATAAATAGACAATAAGTTTGTAATGTTATGGCTGCAGGAATACAAATTGCATTGCATGTAGATAGCACCTGTGGGCGTCCTATTGAATTCCTATGAACCTGCAAAAATCTTCCAGACCTAAATAATAACGCTGCATAAAACACAGACTAAAATATTCATGACTATAGTGCACGATGCACGTAATAGTATTCATTGCTCTATGTTTCAGGTGCATTTGGGCCCTTGGGGTAATAGAGTCAAAGTGAGCCTTATGTCTAGCTCACGCTTGG
>JAODAL010016321.1:62500-81038 GCA_025379985.1 Phyllomedusa bahiana
AAATACGTCCGTAAATACGTCCCGAAATACGTTCAAATACGTGTCACAAAGTGTGGCACGTATTTCGCGGCGGAAATACCTTCCCATTCTTACTATGGGGATTTACGTTGCAAAATACGCCTCAATAAGTGACAGGGGACTTAATTTTACGATCGCATATACGGACGTATTTACACCTGCAAATACGTCGCGAAAATACGCCTCGTGTGAATGACGAGGTGTATTTTACATTGGAATCAATGCTAATCTAGTTGTTCATTATTTGAAACGTATTTCAGGACGTATTTGCGGACGTAAATACGTCCGTAAATACGCCCCGAAATAAGCCGTGTGAATATAGCCTTATAAATGTGATAATCCATGGGGAAAATTATCTGCAATTCTGTCCTCTGTGCTTTCGTGAATGCACGGAAAGGATTTGCTGTGGAAATCTTTTGCAGAAAATCCACGGATAAAACCATAGAAAATATCCAAACAGATTGTGCAGATTTTACTGCAGATTTTATTCCATTCAAGTCAACTGGAAAAATCTGCAGTAGATCTGCAACACAAATTGGCATGTTGTGGATTAAAAAAATCTGCATCGCTGGTCAATTTCCTGGTGAAAAATTTCTGCAACGAGAGCATGACAGTTGTAATATCCTCTACACAGAACTGATACTGTAATCTGCTGCAGATTTTACATGAGAAAATACATGTGAAAAATCCACAGCAATTCTACCCCCTGTGCATGCACTGCAAGGGGTTGAATGTACAGGATTGATTACTCTGAAATTTTGCAGGTTAATCCCTAGTTAAACATCTGCAGGAGATTTTGAACATTTTTCTGCAGATTTTACTCCATTCATGTCAACAGGGAAAATCAGCAGAAAATCTGCAATAGAAATTGACATGCTGGGATTTAAAAATCTGTAGCACAAATCAATTTCTGCATGGAAAATTTCTTCCATGTATAGATCCACGTTGAAGATCCACGGCATGTCCCATGTGCATTCACTCCAATACTACCAGGAGGTAAAGCATTATCTCTAGAAAGAACACATTTCCACTAACCTAAATTCCAATCTTAAAGGGGTTCTCTCTCTACAGGGATTGCTGCTTTTTATGTTAAAGATCTTGCAAAAACAAGTCACTTTGCAATATGTGTCCATTAACAGTGTCCTACCTAATTTCCCAGATATCCCCTCTTGTAAAGGGCTGCATCAGCTCCTCAGGTCCCCTATAGCTAACAGACCTGTTTGATCTCTCCTGATAGGCTGTCAGCACGGGTCGCTATATCTCCAGACCTGGCTTCTACGCAGCCTAGTGGAAGCCCGTAAACGCCCCTGAATTAAAAAATAAACCAAAAAACAGGACGGGGTAAGAGAATCAATGCAGTGAGAAAACCCCCTTTAAAGCTTCCCCAACGGCCCAACTGAGGCTCAAACAGAAAAATCCAAATGTTCTTGTGCTTGCAGTGACAGGGTTAAATTCAGATGAAGCTCCTGGAGATGCCATGGCTAAGCTTGAGTTTCTCCTAGATCTTGCTCCTTCACAACTACAGTCCTCGAAAAATTTCACCTTGTTGATTTTAGATTCTAGACCTTGTGCTGGTAATTATCTCACTATATCTTTACAGCGGTTGGAGCTCTGTTTTTCTTACACAAAGTTCCAAATCCCCTGCACAGACAAAGTCTAATGACATAATTCAAGAGGGAATTTAGGAGCTTACTGATAAGTTTTTATAGAACTCAGTATGCAGTTAGCTCCTAAGCTCCCCCTGGTGGTGACTACAGCCAGCCAAAATTTTATCATTTAATTTTATGGAGGAAATTGACTATGAGCTTTTCACTAAATTATGGGGGACATGTATGATCAGCGTTTTTGCCGGTTTTCTGGCGTATAAGGCCCCGTTCCTCCGCTGTCGGAAAGCACCTCCCCTAAGTGTTTTTGCCATTAGCGAAAGCTTCGCCAATTTCTAATGCGCCTAACATGAAGGACATGCTGTGGGGCAATTCTGGGCGGGACGCACCACATTCAAAAACAAACCCACGCATGTAGAATGCGGGCGGGAAAGTGTGGTGTTAAACAAAATCATTTTTCAAAACTATCTATCATCTATCTACTATCTACTTAACTATTATCTTAAACTAACCATTTTTCCCTATAACTCTATCTAACTATCTAATTTTCTATCTATCTTCTAAACTAACATCTAACTATCTATCTATCTATCATCTATCTATGTAACCATCCCTATATCTATCTATCTTCTACTATCTATCTATCTAACCTCCCACATTTACTACCTACTACCACCTACCCACATCTCATTCTATCTATCTCTCATATATTTTCTATCTATCTATCTATCTATCTATCTATCTACTATCTATCTCATACTATTACTATCTATCATCTCATATCCATGTCGGACTGGGGGGTCTGGGGCCCCCAGGGGAGTTGATCTTAGGGGCCCTCCCTACTGTACAAAAAAATTACCGGGCCCCTCGGACATAAACACCCATTTACCACATAATACGTGTCAAAAACAGACTGTATTGTGAGTACAAACAATTGAGTCACACATTTACGTCTAACATATAACACATGGCTAATTTCCCATCCTATCCCCCCCCACCCCAAACAAATCCCCCTCCACCCAACCCAAAATCCCCCTCCACCCACAACAATATCCCCCTCCACCCACATACAATATCCCCCTCCACGTTTCCCTTTTTCCCCGTACCTCGCCACCTTGTAAAATAAAACACCAATCAAGAAAGAAAGATGTAACACCTATCACAGGGCTCAGAGCGTTCCCTCTTTCTACAATCAGGACCATATGTCTGAGCTGCGCCACTATAACCCCGCGCCCGAGATAATCTACAACACCACCATATAGAGAACCACATAGTGTCATACACCAACCAGTAAAACCAACAACACCACCATATAGAGACCAACATAGAGGTCCAGACCCATCTCAGGTAATAACCTACAGATCCAAGCCGCCATAATATAGACCACATAGAGGTCCAGACACCAGCTCAGTATAAACCTACAACACCGCCATATAGAACCCACCATAGAGGTCAGACACCAGCTCAGTATACACCAACAACCCAACAAATATAGAGATCGACACATAGAGGTCAGACAACCAGCTCAGGTATAACCAGACAACACACATATAGAAACCACATCTGAGGTCATACACTCAGTCAGAGGTCACCATCACATTACAATATAAAAAAAAACCCCTGAAATCTAGAGGACTCACCGGAAACGTCTGACTGATGAGTCGTTCCTCTTCTCTTGAGTCAGTTCTTTATTTTTCCCTTCCTTCTGCATTCATGTTCCACACCGCATGATGACTGGGTCCCTGGCCACAACTCAATCCCAGCAGAAATTACAAACACAAATATCACTCTTAGAATCCTCAATATTCCACATCTCTGTTACATTCCCACCACTGTACAAACTATCCAGGGGTTGGAAGAGAGCGGTACACCCAGCCCTAGTAATCCTAAGCGGTTTGGAGGGTGGAGGCATGAGGCCCCAGGGTAACTAGATAGGCCCTCTTTAGGCGTAGGTATGCCCCCGCTGTGATAAGTGGATAGGGCCATCCCCCAGTATTGGTTCGGTGGTTTCCAGCCATGGTGGGAACGTAACCAATCCCCCCAGGTAGATAAGCGCTTCATTAGGAAATGTAGATAGGCTACAGTTAGGTTGGTGGAACCCCCATTAGTAGGCTGAGGTAAGGTGTTTGGTGAGATCCCACACTAGTTAGGCTTGAAGGTAGGAGTTACCCCCCAGTAAGGTAAGCGTAGGTATTTAGGGTCCCCTTTATATAGCTGCAAGCAGTTCGGGGCTCCCTTTAGGCTATATAACACATGCACTAGTGGCCACTCCTTAGGTGTCATACAGGTCAGATCGGGTCTCCTTTAGGCCCTATACAGTTAGGGGCGTCTCCCTTAGTGTATATACAGGTAGTTAGGGGCCCTCCCTCTTAAGGTCTAAATATAAACATTAGGTCATCTTAGGTAGTATATATGTATGTTAGTGGGTCCTCCTTTAGGATAGCTGAGCAGAAGCGTCCGGGACCCCCCCCCCCCTATAGCCACTTGATAGGTAGTCAGGGCCGCCCCCCTTAGTATTAGTGCTAGTCCAGGTCCCCCCTTTAGTATTCAGGTGCCACCCTGTAGTATAGACAGGGCGCCCCCTTACTAGAGAGGGCCGCCCCTTTGTAGTCACAGTGAGCCAACCTGTAGGTAGCCATGGCCCCCTATAGATGCAGTCCCTCCCATGTAGTTAGCCAAGGGCCACCCCTTGTAGCCAGGCCCCCCCTAGTAGTCAGGGGCCCCCAGTAGGTAGGCCATAACCCCCCTTGTAGTCAGTGCCCCCTGTAAGATAGCGTGGCCCCCTGTAAGTATTAGCCAGGCGCCACCCCCTGTAGGTAGTCAGGGCCCCCCCTTTTGTAGTCAGGGCCCCTGCCCCTTAGTAGTCAGGGCCCCCTCTTGTAGTCTAGGGCCCCCCTATCTGTATTTCAGGGCCCCATTTGTAGTCAGGAGCCCCCCTGTCTGTAGTCAGGCCCATTGCCCGCCCCCATAGTAGGCCAGGGCCCCCCATGTAGGTATGCCATGTAGCCCCCATTTAGTCAGGGTCCCCCTTTGTAGAGAGAGCGCCCCCCCATGCTATTTACAGCCAGGGCCCCCCACTCTTAGTTAGCCATGGCCACCCTTGTAGTGCAGGCCCCCTATAGTTGCCATGGCCCCTCTTGAGAAGTCTACGCCACGCCCCCTAGTATCTAGGGCCCCCCTTGTAGCCAGGCCTCCTCTAGTTAGTCCCAGTTGCCACCCATTGAGCCAAGGGCCCCCACTTGTACCAGACTCCCCTTCTTTGTAGCCTGGCTCCCCCTATAAGTTAGTCAGGGCCCCCCCTATAGACCAGGACCCCGTTTTTGTAGCCAGGAACGCACCCCTTTTTGTTGCCTAAGCGCCCCCTTGAGCCAGGGCCCCCCTTGTAGCCATGACCCCCTTTTGTAGCCAGCCCCCCTAGTGCCCCAGGACCCCCTTTATTGTAGCCCAGGACCCCCTAGAGTCAGCCCCCCCATGTACCAGGACCCCCTTTATGATATCCGAGGCCCACCCACTAGTAGTCCCCAGGCCCCCCTTGTAGCAGGACCCGCCCCTAGTAGTCAGGGCCCCCCCTAGTATAACTCTCCTCCCCAACATCCCCACCCACACATACACACCCACTCCAACCTACACCCCCCACACCACGCCCAATCTCAAAGCGCGCGCGCGAAGAGATCATCTCACGCCACACCACAACCCGCCCCTCCTCCGCCGCTCCCCACAACCCCGTGCATACTCTCTCTTGGAACCCCTTTTGTAGCACTAACAACACCCCCCCCACACACCGCACCCCACATACACAGAAACCCAACCCACGTAATGACGCCCCGCGCGCGCTCGAGAGATGAGCTGCGCGAGACACACTCAATCTCACTCGATAGGCCGACAACTATCTATATCTCTCTCTTTATAAATACAAGAACACACACACACATGTTGAATTGTAAAAAAAGTAACACACACACAACCCAACACCTCCACACGAGATAATGTCACACGAATAAAGCACACACCACACACTCACAGGCCCCGACGCAGACATCATACGAGCGACACCTTATCACACTCTAGTTAACTTGTTAAGGTGTGTAATAAAAAGTTTTAATGTTAAAGAAAGGGGTAGCGGAGAGAGAGAAAGTAACACATCACACACACACACACACACACACAGAAAACAAGTCTAGTCTCCATGATAAATATAAGACACAGAAAACACAATAAAAAATTCACCAACACGAACTACGAACTTTACTAGAATCTCACACAGCTTAAAAAAAAATACTATCTCTCTACGCACGTTTGTTACCACACAACCAAATATTAGAGATGAGAAGGAAGGAAGACAGTGGAGTAATTAATCTCGCGTTTGTGTGAGAAGAGGAGTAAAAAGAAACATAATACATAGTGTTTGGATGGAAAAAAGTCACACACACACACACACACAATACTCTCACACAGTAAATAGAGGAAAAGGGGGGTAATTAAAAAATGGGGAATTAAAAAGTTTAATTAAAAAAGGGGGTAATGTAAAATTTGATGAAAAAATGGTGAACATTAGCTCGCACTAGTACACGCGAGAATAATAATTAAAAAAGTGGTGAGTGCTAACAAAAGAGACACCTCCCCTTTCACGCCTCGCATAAACTAAAACTGTTATAGCCAGAACAAAAATTAATACAATAACACAGATACATAAGATTCTTAACCACCACTATGACACACACACACACATGAGAGTCGATGTGCACACAAGAGGAAGGGGTAGCTAAAGAGAGAGAGATATCTAACTTTCACTCATAATATAAACAACGCGATTAAATAACAAAAAACAAAACAACACGATATGGATAGAGCACAACTCATCATAAACAACAATAAAGAAAAAAAGAGTGTGAATATTAGAAAAATTAAGTGATACTCTATGTGCGCGAGCTATATATCTCTTAAAAAGGGAAGATTACACATCAGTTCATCTCTCCATATGTGACTCTATATAGTACACAGGAATACTCACGATAAGAATGAGAAATAGAGCAGAACGATAAAACATAATTATTAATTTTCCAAAATCAATAGGAGAGGATAACATACCTTAAATATACCGGAAGAGAATAGAGAGATATCGAGAAATTACTACTATAAATGTCAACAGAAGTCAATCTAATTAACGATAGATAAATTAAAAAATAACCAAATAATATCTCAAAGACAGTGCGACACATCCACAACACGAGCATCCAACACACTACCAGAGAGGCAAGAAGTGCGTGCGAGGTCCTGGAGAGTGGGGGAAGAGAGAGATGTGGATCTCTATATAGAAAGATTCAACGTAACAACCACACCTACTGAGAAATTAGAAAAAGTAGATATTTAAAAAAATATGTTAAGTTGGGGGGATAAGAATGTATACTATATAATTGAAGGAGAAAGAATAAATATAAGATAAAAATGAGGTAGTTGAAAATTATAAAAGTATAGAAATAGAAATTAAAGGAGTAAAGGTAAAAGAAGGAAGGCACAGAAGAGTCGGAAATAATAAGGGAACAAAGCAATCGACCAACGGGGATTACAAAGTCCCCCCCGCCAATCCGAGCCTGCTCATATCTAATCTATTAAAACTCACACACACCACCTAGTACACAATGTGGTCAGTCTGTCGAGCGCAAGTTTGGCCCGCACGTATGAGCGCACTTCGCGCCGACTATACATCAGCGCAGTTTTCATTCACGGAAAAAACGTGAAAACATGCTGCTTCACGCTCTCGATCTTTATACTTGTCCCTTAGGGCCGTGTTCACACGGCTTATACCCGACGGATTTTTGAGCGTAATGAGCTCACAAATCCGCCGTGAATAAAGGGCGGGACGGGGGCGGTGGCGCCTGGAGCCGCGGCGGGGGCGCGCTCCCGGCCCCCTGTAGACAATGCCATGTTTACGCGCGTACACGCCGTAAATAATGGTGCTGTCAGTTTTACTCCCCGCTCTGGCAATACATCTTGTTCTCTTATTGAGGGGAAGCAGTGGATTACGTAATGACAGGGACGGATTATGGTGGCGCCGTATTGAAGCTCAAATCCGGCGCAGAGATACGGCGCCAATACCTGCGCCAAATAAGCCGATTGAACCGATGGCCAAGGTGTCTTGGAAGTGTCCTAAAAAAGCGAGACTTTGTTCAATTCTTCACTTCTTTTACCACTTTTATAAGTTAAGCATAATTTACATCTGAAATTGGTGTAAACTACAGCAGAAAGCAATGCATAAATTTAGTTTGCGGTACACAAGCACATCTCTTAATAAATCTATTGTACATACTCCATTCTGCTTAAGAATGGCAAATAAATACATGTAAACCTGCCCCTATGCAGGAGATTTGGAGCTCTGTATCAGAAATGTCATAAGTATACATGGAGAATTTAAAGATTTAGGGCCACAGGTATGAAAACTGTCTGGGTCTAAAACTCACTTTGTTGCCCATAGCAACCAATCAGAGCCCATAGCAACCAATCAGAGCGCCACTTTCATTTCATATAGTGCACTAGGAAAAATGAAAGTGGCGCTCTGATTGGTTGCTATGGCCTGTGATTGTTGCTATAGGCAATTAAGTGAATTTTAGACCTAGACAGTTTTCATACCTGTGGCCCGTTAGATTAGAATGTCATGATTGATATACTCAGTGCATTCTATTGCATGTCTGGATTGTATCGGTCAAGGTAGGATATGTTAACACAACAGATTTTTTCCTACATGAAAATCTGAAATTTGCATCTAAAATCCACACCTATTCACATGGGTTTTTTGATGTAAAAGGCCCAAAGTAAATTTTTTTTAATCTATATAGGCTCAATAGGATTAATTCATGTCTTGGCTAGCCAATGTGGATTCTGTGTCAAGGAAGTCCATTACTTTTTTTTCCCCCTCAGAATGCGGATTTTCCATCCAAATGGATGGGACAGGATTCAATGTGGATGCTTAAAGGGGTTGTCTCATCTCAAAGTTTCATAGGATGCATGATAATGCATGCAAATAATGCTGCCCCTGCACTGTCACTTCCTGGGTTAAACTGTCAGTAATTAGCAATACTAGGCTCAGTGCAATTCAGACTTCTGCTAATTAGTCAAGAATTAAATAAATTATCTTATCTGAGTCCAGTCAGAAGCTTCTGAAAGCTAATAGTAAATACAGTAGAGTAATTACTTCGTCTTTTGTCTGAAAGATCAATAACAAACATGCTCCTAGCTGTCCAAGAGTTCTGTCCCGGAACCTGTGTGATGACATTCCGACTACTCCTTATATCAAAACGAATCAAAAACACAGGAGAAGGAGTGAATCTACACAGGTTGGTCACTTTGGAACTAGAGATGACCCTCATAAGGTGATAAAATCACTTGTGAGCCCTTAACAAAAAAATATGAACAAAGCAGTATATTTGGAAAACTTCTTCATTTAGTGTTCCCTACATTTTAAAAGCTATTCTTTGTAGTGAGACAATCCCTTTAAGCGGAATCAGTGTTGGATTCTGTATCAATATTCATTGTGTGAACAGACCCCTTAGGTATACTTAGATAAGGTAGATGTTTTGCAGAAACAATGCCACATTAAAGTTCTTTGGGTCTACCAGAGGAACATATTTTGAGGCCCAACCAGAAAAAATTATTATAAAGGCACCCCAGAGGAAATTATTCTAAGGGCTCACATGAGGAAATTAGGCTAAGGACCCACAAGAGAATGTTATTTTGAGTGAGCCACCAGAGAAAATTATTATGAAGAGGCCACCAGAGAAGATTATTATAAAGAGGCCACCAGAGAAAATTATTATAAAGAGGTCACCAGGGAAAACTATTATTGGGGCACATAGAGAAACTATTCTGAGGTCCCACCAGAAAAAATGTTTATGGACGGGCTACCAGAGGAAATTATCACAAGGGGGCCACCAGAGAAAATTATCATTAGGGGGCCACCAGAGAAAATTATCATTAGGGGGCCACCAGAGGCAATTATTGCAAGGGGGCCACCAAAGGAAATAATTATATAGTGGTCAACAGTGGAACTTATTATAAGGGGTCTATCAGAGCAAATTACTCTAAGAACCCACAAGAGGAAATTATGTGGGGGCCACCAGAAAAAAGTATTATGAGGGGGCCAAAAGAAGAAATTAATTTATGGATGACACCAAAGGAAATTATTATGAGGGGACCAACAGAGAAAATTATTTTTAGTGAACCATCAGTGTAAATTATTACAAAGGCCAGTCAACCAGAGGAAATTATTATGAGGAGCCCCCCAGAAGAAATTATTATAAAGGAGTCACCAGAGGAGATTATTATAAAGGAGTCACCAGAGGAGATTATTATAAAGGGGCCACCAAAGGAAATTATTCTTAGCCTAACCAGAGGAAATTGTTATGAGGAGCACCCCATAAGAAATTATTATAAATGGGTCACCGGAGAAAATTATTATAAAAGGGTCACCAGAGGAAATTATAATAAAGGAGCCACCAGAGGAAATTATGAGACACTCCCAAAGGAAATTATTCCCAAGGCCACTTCTAAGTACATTATATCCACTTAATCATTGTGAATAATGGGTTTCAAAGAATATCTGGTGATTGATTCTAAAGTCAGCACTGAATGAAGTTGTCTTCTGCTAGACCTCTGGTGCCCTCATATATTTGGGGGTCATTATTGTGTCAGAACTTGGCTCCATCGGGGGATCCTCTAGATATCCGTGGGCCAGTTTGTAGAAGTGAGTTGCATTTATTTGACCAGGGTTGTTTTTGCAGACATGGATTTCTCAAAGCCCTATTCAAAGAATGTTGCATGCCGAGTTACCATGCGCCATTTACAATACTGGTATCTTGTTATGTGCCAGAAGGGCTTTTGGGCCCCCTGAGGCTGCAGGGCCCGGTAGCGACTGCTACCGCTGCACCCCCTAGCGCTATGCTCCTGGTTGCATGTGAAATTAACCTCTATAGCCGGCGGGCAGCGCCCCCGCCCCGCCTCTTACTCAAGCCGTAATTGCGGGCGAAATCCGTCCCGCAATTACGGCGTGAATAAGCCGTGTGAACCGGGCCTTAGTGAGGGGCTCTGTTGGTGTAGATGTGTATATATGTGTGCACATGTAAACATTCACAGAGCTGGACGCACGTCACTAATCTCTTCCTTTGATGATACAATTGTTTGACTTCTGTTGTCTCCTTCATTTATCTCCAAGCACTGTATCTATATAATGAGAAGACATGGAGGGTCTCATGTTGGATGTCTGTGCTCCCTTCTCAGACTCATCAGCATTCAGCCTTGGAGTGGCATCACTAATCGGTGTCAGGTTGTCTCTGGTTATTTCTTGTCAGTCTAAGAAGAGAAAATCTCATAAAAATCAATACGGTCTAAATCAATTTTACTTTCAGCAGCTCCTCCATGAGGGATCATTGCTTGTTGTAAGTTGGAAGATCAGATTTATCTTCTGCCTGATGCAGGTACAGATGTGGACTGATGCTGTGCGGGTCTTATGCACTGTCTGACTGTGGATGATAAGAGTGATGGTTGGCTTAGACCTCTATATGGGATACCTGTGGTGTATTGGGCGAGTCAAATAATGCAAAAATCTTGGCTCAAAAAAGACATTAAATGGGTTTTCCAAAACATTTAAAACCCTTTCTACCACCTGATCTAAAATAGCAAATAACCCCATACTTACCCCTCTCATCACCACCATTCCAGAGCTCCAATGTTCACCCCAGTCCCTCACTGGTGATGTCACGTTCATGGATCACATGATGCTGCAGCCAATCACTGACCTCTGTGGTCACATGCTGTACATTGGTTACAGCATCACGTGATCCATGAACGTGACGTCATCGGTGAGGAACCAGGGGAAACACTGGAACTATGGTAGCGCTGGGACGGTGGTGATGGGAGAGGTAAGTGTAGGTTAATTTTCTATTTTCTATTTTACCACCCTCTAAGCCGAACGCCTGAAAGGTAGTTAATGACCAGAACATTTTATTAGTTTTTGCCTCCTTGCGTTTCAACAGTTGTAACTTTTTTATTTTTTCAATGACGCAGTTGGATGAGGCCTCGTTTTATTCGAGACAAGTTGTACTTTATGGGGGAATAGTTTAAGTTCACTTACAGATAATTGCAGAATTTTTAGTTAATTTTTTTTTTTTTTTTACATTTTTTTTACACCATTCACATTTCACACTTAATAACTTGTTAGATTAATTCTACAGCTTATTATGGTCGTGTGGATGCCTAATATGTGTAGGTTTTTTTGTGTGCGTAATTTATGCACAATTATTTTTTATTAAATATTTATTTTTATTTTATTATTTATTTTTTTATTCTTTTTTTATACACTTTTTATGTTTTTTACCTTATTTTTTTAATCCCATGAAGGAAGAATGGTTTTACTTTTTTTTTTAACACTTAGTAATGTATTAGCATATTCATATATGCTAATACATTATAATCTGTGTCAGTCTGACACAGGCAGTGATCAGGGCAGCTCACAGTCTGTCCTGATCACTGGCTTGTTACACAGACAGCCCAGGGGCCACTCTAGGTCCCCAGGGCTGACTGAGCAGCCATTCCCCAGGCTCTGTCGGGTCACCGGGTGTTCTGATCACCCGACAGAGCAGGTAAACCTCTTGATTGCGCAGCGGTGACGATCCACGGAAATCAAAGGGTTAAGGCACCGGGGAGCGGAGGTTTCCCAACTCCCCGGTGTTCTTAGGAGATGCTCTGGGATCAGGGCTGTGTAGTACAGCCCCTATCTCAGCGTTGCTGCGGCGACGGGAGCCGCAAAGTCCGCTGTCTGCATCAACGCCAAAAGACGGTAGGCGGTCGTTAAGGAGTTAAAAGTCTTGGAAAACCCTTGTAGCCTGTCCTAGTAGCCCATAACAACCAATCAGAGCTCAGCTTTTATTTTTTTAGAGCAGTATAAGAAATAAAAGCTGAGCTCTGACTGGTTGCTATGGGCTACAAAGATAGTCTTATTATTAGACAGTTTTGATAAATGAGGCCCAGTATATACTGTAGTTGTTGGCCGTATGTGGGGGTCACCATTGATCTCTAGGATGGGCTACTGTCCATGTACTCACTTGCCACTTACCTGAAAGGCTGCACCTGGCAGAATTTACATTGGTAAGTCTGAGCTGCAATACCAGGCACAGCCTAAAGGTCCAGAGAGGCGCTGTTTAAAAAACAAATTCTCCAAACTGAGGTCCACAATATAAGAAATAAGAAACAATCATAGTTTAGCTCGGTTTACATCTGCATCGAAGGTTCTGTTGGGAACCTCCATCATAGAGAAGCAAACAGACCTGTTTTACATTGGGCCCGATGGACCCTGTTGACTAAGATGGGTCCATCGGGTTTCCGCCGCCGAGTCCTTTGTTTTCACAGAAAAAAAAGCGCAGCCTGCTGTACTCTTTTTTCATCACTCCTGATGGAACTTGCAATGGAGGATCCAACTGGAACTGCCAACGCTGATGTGGACCAGGTCTAAGAGATGCAACCAGGAGGGACAACAAAGTTAACCATTTCCTGATCAGAGACATTTTAATTTTTGTTAATACAGGGTTTGAACACTTTAATGCTTCCTCCCACCCAGTTATACTACAAGTTTCCTCCCTTTTTTCCATGATACCTAAGTCTAATTTTAATGTCATAACTACGTTTTTTTTAAATAATATCAAGGACAACAGTAAAGCTAATTTTTTTTTTTTTTTTTAACTTTAAAAAAAAAATGTCATGGCAAAAATTGAAGCTAAAATAAATTTTGGAATTAAGTGACATATATTTATATAGGTGATATATAGTTTAAAAGGGAATGTGTCATCAAAAATGACTTATTGTTTAACTCACGTTTTTATGTTAAACCCATTTTTTAAGAATTTTTGGTTATATTGTTTTTAAATGTTCTATATCACTTTCAATATTTTTTAATAATTCTTAAGTCCTGCAGTTTTCAATTTGGCCACTTAGCCTAATAATTGTCTGACACTTCCTGTTCTGTAGAGAAGGATTCTCAGTTGTCTGCTCATTATCAGCACAAAGAGGGTCAAACTGAAAGGAGACACCAGTGTGAATAGATAACACAGGATCCACCAGTCACAAGAGGAGATTGACCCTTGACAGCTCACCCTTTCACCTCCCTGCACAGTGACTTCTTCCCAGGTCACAGAGCATGACTAGAAAACTCTCCTATAGAAGTCAATGGGACTGAGTCAGTCTTAAGTCTCCTATGTGCATGAAGCTACTGTAAAGCATCTCTCTGACTGCTGTTAAAGCAGTGCAAACAAGGCCTAGTGGCCAAAGTGAAAACTGCAAGACTTAAGGATTATTAAAAAATATTGAAAGTGATATGAAAAAAACAAAAAGAACAACCAAAAATTCCTAAAAAATGTGTTTAACATAAAAACTGGACTTAAACAATTACTCATTTTATGATGACACATTCTCTTTAAGGTCATCAGGGCCAGACAAGAGTTTGCAGTTTGGGCTGTCAGTTTTTTGTTTAACTTTTGTTTAATTTTGTTTTATCTCTGTTTTATGTATTGTGCATCCTATAAGGCCAGAAAAGAGCAATGGAGGGCAGAGGAACTTGAAAGCTTTTTTAAAAAAATTTTGTTTTGTTTTTTATTGTTACATTTTTCTGTACCAGAGTAAAGGGGTACACTACTAAAAAGCGACTGAGTTTGGTACCTGTATTCTGTGTTTGAACTCTCTGGCATGGTATTGTGTTAATACTTTTGGTTCACTGTTGGAGAAAAATGAAATGTCATGCTTATAGAGGAATACTGGCAAGGGTTAAAGGGGTTGTCTCACTACATCGATTTATCTTATCTCAGTCCTGTTTTCGCAATTTAATATTTGAATTCAGGGGCATGTTTACAGGCTATAACTGGCCTTCAATGATAAGCTGCCAAGGACACCAGGTAATAATAATAATATTAATCTTTATTTATATAGCGCCAACATATTCCGCAGCACTTTACAATGTAGAGGGTATAATTACAGACAAAAGACAGACATTACACAGTGAAAGCTACTTACAGGTGAGACACAAGGTGTGAGGGCCCTGCTCGCCAAAGAGCTTACAATCTAAGAGGGTGCCTGGGGGAAACAAAGGGGGAGAAGTGCTAAATTTACAATGGCCCAGCCATGCTTTATAAATATGGGGAGGTTTACATAAAAATTTGGTGAACCTGCCACCATGACTGTACATCTATATACAGATAAGTGCCTGTGAGTGCCCTAGTGTAGGGAGTGACAAATGTGTGTGATAGAAGGTGTGGGTTAACAATTAGTGGTTTTGGTAGACCTGCCTGAGAACATGTGTTTTCAGGACACTCTTAAAACTGCGAAGGCTGGGATTGTGCCTGATGGTACGTGGTAGCATGTTCCAGAGAATGGGTGCAGCACGTGCAAAATCTTGAAGACGGGCATGGGAGGTTCGGATGATTGTGGTCTGTAGTTTGTAGCGACCAGTGCTGGCAGCCTATCAGGAGAGATAGAACAGGTCTGTAGCTATAGCGACCAGCGCTGGCAGCCTATCAGGAGAGATAGAACAGGTCTGTAGCTATAGTGACCAGTGCTGGCAGCCTATCAGGAGAGATCAAACAGGTCTGTAGCTATAGCAAGCCGTGCAGGCAGCATAACAGGAGAGATCAAACAGGTCTGTCGCTATCGCGACCAGTGCTGGTAGCTTATCAGGAGAGATCGAACAGGTCTGTAGCTATAGCGACCAGCACTGGCAGCCTATCAGGAGAGATCAAACAGGTCTGTAGCTATAGCAAGCAGTGCTGGCAGCATATCAGGAGAGATCACACAGGTCTGTAGCTATAGCGACCAGCACTGGCAGCCTATCAGGAGAGATCAAACAGGTCTGTAGCTATAGCATCCAGCGCTGGCAGCCTATCAGGAGAGATCAAACAAGTCTGTAGCTATAGCAACCAGTGCTGGCAGCCTATCAGGAGAGATCAAACAGGTCTGTAGCTATAGCAACCAGTGCTGGCAGCCTATTAGGAGATATCAAACAGGTCTGTAGCTATAGCGACCAGAGGAGCTGATGCAGCCCATACAAGAGGGGATATCTCGGAATAGGTAGGACACTGTTCATGGACATATATTGCAAAATGACTTGTTTTTGCCAGATCTTTAACATAAAAAGCAGCAAGCCTTGTAGTGAGACAACCCTTTTAAGTGCTGCACAGCCTCAGTAGGAGGCTGCTAGAGAGATATGGGCGGTGCTCAGACTATAAAAGTCTATTCGCAGGATAGAAATAGTCAGTTCAGAAAAAGATGGAGTTATGAGACTATCAAGAGTGAGGTCTGGTGCGAGTCTGGGACCAGTCCCATCCTCTCCTTATAGCCACAGACCCTAAGTGAGGACAGCCAGGAACTGTTAGAGAAGGACACAGACTTGTCAGCTTGGGAAAGCCCTGGAACTTAAGATACATGATGTAAAGCAGGTCCCAAGACGGACCTCATGGCCCAGGGGTTTTCAGCAAGCTTCAGGCCTTGCCCAACACTATACTATTTAGAGAAATAGAAGAAATCCAGATCACCTGTGGTTAGAGAGTTAGTTCCTTGTTTGACAAGTCTGGAAGTTTATGGGGCTTCATTTAGAGGGCCGCTCCTTACTGGGGGCTGTGCAGTGGTGTAAGACGGGTGACTTACTGCAGGAAGAGTCCTGTGTTTAACCACCTGATAGAAGTAAAGAAGAAGTTGATGTTTTGAACTCCACTACTGTCTCCTGCCTGTCATTTCTGCACAACATCATGGACACCTTAAAGGGTTTCTACCACCAAACAGTGGTGCTCACGCTAAAGAAAAAAAGGTTTGTTTATGTAAAGAGCTGTGAATACCTTCAATGAAGCTGAGTAGTTAGCACTTCTGTCTTTCAGCACCGGAACCAAACATGGATTTTTTTCCCCTCAATGCACAGACCTGATTGAGTTTTTTTCCCCTTTTATTTATTTGCACTGTGTGACTAATTATTAAGGAGTACATAGGACGGGAGTAGAATGGCAGCACCTCTGGTTGAACACAGGACAGCAGTGAGTGTGTATGATTATTAAGCACGTAAGTAACTGACAGTCGCTGCCTGAGAGGAGAGGTGATGTCTGAGCATGTGCGGCCAGGACTGAGGAGCTCTCGTCACTGGTTGTATCCCCTGGAGACGAGCTGTAAACAATGGATCACTAATTGAGCAGCTAAAACCAAAATGGTGCAAAATAATGATGAATGTTGTTTATTTGCAACTTCACACATCAATTTTACTTGGTGGAAAAACCCCTTTAAACACCATTGGGGCAGTTGAGACTAACTCCATCTAGAGTGTGTCCTGGGGGATTAAGGAGAGAATACCACCGACTCCTAGACCTGCAGACCCCCTCTTCACTGTAACAGTACCAGGGGAGCATGAGAGGTCTGGGTAAGAGCCACCCATGACAACTACAACTCCCATCCTCTCCTCTGCAACTCTAGGGCATTACAATATATGATACCCAGTTACAGGAGGATACAGCCCCAGCACTGATTGCAGAGCTGATCGGGGTTTGTTAAAACTCAGCAGCACCTGCAGTCATCACGCCTTGAACGCAAGACACAAGCGTCATGGCTTCCTGCTACAGCACATTATGTATACAGCAATCAAGAAGGCAGGGACGGTGATAAAATACAGTGCCTTGCGAAAGTATTTGGCCCTCTTGAACTTTTCAACCTTTTGCCACATTTCAGGCTTCAAACAAAAAGATATAAAATTTAAATTTTATTGTGAAGAATCAACAACAAGTGGGACACAATTGTGAAGTGGAACGAAATTTATTGGATATTTTAAATTTTTGTAAAAAAAAACTGAAAAGTGGGGCGTGCAAAATTATTCGGCTCCTTAAGTGAATAGTTTGTTGCGCCACTTTTAGCTGCGATTACAGCGGCAAGGCGGTTGGGGTTTGTCTCTATCAGTTTTGCTCATCGAGATGCTGAAATTCTCGCCCATTCTTCCTTGGCCACAGCTGGAGCTCAGTGAGGTTGGATGGAGAGCGTTTGTTAGCAGCTGGAGCTCAGTGAGGTTGGATGGAGAGCATTTGTTAACAGCTGGAGCTCAGTGAGGTTGGATGGAGAGCGTTTGTGAGCAGCTGGAGCTCAGGGAGGGTGGATGGAGAGAGAGTTAGAGCAGCTGGAGCTCAGTGAGGTTGGATGGAGAGCGTTTGTGAGCAGCTGGAGCTCAGTGAGGTTGGATGGAGAGTGTTTGTGTACAGCTGGAGCTCAGTGAGGTTGGATGGAGAGTGTTTGTTAACAGCTGGAGCTCAGTGAGGTTGGATGGAGAGCGTTTTTGGAAAAGCTGGAGCTCAGTGAGGTTGGATGGAGAGCGTTTGTGAGCAGTTGGACTCAGTGAGGTTGGATGGAGAGCGTTTGTGAGCAGCTGGGGCTCAGTGAGGGTTTGGGTGGAGAGCGTTTGTGAGCAGCTGGAGCTCAGTGAGGTTGGATGGAGAGTGTTTGTTAACAGCTGGAGCTCAGTGAGGTTGGATGGAGAGCGTTTGTGAACAGCTGGAGCTCACGGAGGTTGGATGGAGAGCGTTTGTGAACAGCTGGAGCTCAGTGAGGTTGGATGGAGAGCGTTTTGTGAGCAGCTGGAGCTCAGTGAGGTTAGGATGTGAGAGAGCGTTTGTGAGCAGCTGGAGCTCAGTGAGTGGATGGAGGCGTTTGTGAGCAGCTGGAGCTCAGTGAGGTTGGATGGAGAGCGTTTGTGAGCAGCTGGAGCTCAGTGAGGTTGGATGGAGAGCGTTTGTGAGCAGCTGGAGCTCAAGTGGGGGTTGGATGGAGAGCGTTTGTGAACAGCTTTGGGGCTCAGTGAGGTTGGATGGAGAGCGTTTGTGACAGCTGGAGCCGGAGGTTGATGGAGGCGTTTGTGGACA
>JAODAL010016322.1:0-81031 GCA_025379985.1 Phyllomedusa bahiana
GGCCGAAAAGTTGAAAAAATAATTTGTACGGAAAAAAAGGGGGTTTTTTGGACCAGGAAAAACAAAAAATTTAAATGAAACGGGCCCCCCCAATGGGTTAAAGGGGGTTTTTGAAAAAACCGGGGCTGCAAAAAATAAATTTACTTTTCTAAACCACAAGGGGGCGGCCAAAACTGGAAAATTCCAATTTAATGTAGGTTAAAAGGGGGCCCCCAAAACCCCTCTCCCCTTTAAAAAGGTTTTCCCTTTTACCCCCCCCCCCCCTTCCACCCACTCCCCCGGCTTCCCACGTGATTTTCTAAAAGGCCCAGAAAAGAAAAAAAATTTTAAAATTATAAATTTTTGACATTCTTTTTTGGAAAACTGCCAAAAATTTCTTTAAATTTTTAAATTTTTAACTACCCCACAGGGGAAACTAATTGTTTTGGGTTTTAAACGGGTGAAATTTTGGGTTTTTAAAAAGAACCGTATGGGGGGGAAAAAAAGGGTTTTTTCCTTTTAAGTCCCAGGGTTTTCGGCCCCCCCAGAGGGCTGGTTGACTTTTCAAAAATTTATCATCGGGTTTTCCGCCAAATTTTTGGGGGTTTAAAAAAGGGCCCGAAAAAAAAACACCCAGACGGATTTCCGGGTGGGAAATTTGGGTTTTTTTCCCAGGGAAAAATGAAAAGGGAAAGGTTTGGCAAAAGAAAAACTATCAAATACCCCCCCCTTAAAAATATAAAGAAATTTAAAAGATAATTTTGGGGAAATCCCAAGGAAAAGCCCAAGGGTAACCCCCTTTTGAAAAAACCCGGGGGAAAAATGGGGGGGCTAATTTTCCCAAATCTAAAAGGGTGGAAGGGTTGGGGAAAAAAGGCCGGGTTTAAAGCCCATTTCTGTAGGTTTAAAGGGGAGGGTCTGGGTTTCCCAACAAATAAAAGCTTCCCCTTTTTTTAAAAGCTTAGGGGGGTCCCTTGTTTGGGGGGACCCCCCCCCTTTTCCCACTTCCAAACCCCTTCGGCTTGCCCCGGTTGGGGAGTTTTAAAAAAAAAGGGTCCCACCTTAACAAAGGGGGCCCTAAAAATCCTTTTTATGTTCAAATTTGTTCAAGTAAAAGCATAGTTGTTTTGTGTGAACAAGGAGAACTTTTTCTGTGTCTCAAAAGGGGGGGCGTGTGTTAGCTTTCCCCTCTTTACGGCTCAGTCGGACCCAAGGGATGCTGAACGGGAAAGAGCTGTTCATGAAAAAACTAGGTATGGGTTTTTCCCCCAAAAATGAAACCCTTAGCACAGTATGCCCTCGTCCCCCCTGCTCAAAAGCTGTTTTGCTGGTCCCCAAAATGACAGGAAGCGCGGGAAAATGGGGGTCGTTATAGAAATAGTTTTTGCGTATTTTTCTCCCCCTAAATTATCGAATGATCGGAATTTCCGTTTAAACCCAAAAAACCCCGTCCCGATTTTCAACGTTTTTTTTTTTTGTTTTGTTTTTTTTTTTTTTTTAAATCTTCTATCTCTATTTAAATCCTCAGTTTTCAGCATTGCAGTTTTAAAATTTTTTTTAAAGGTCCCCGCCAGATTTTTTTTAATTTTGAGATGTCCTTTTCCCTTTGCTACAGAAAAAAATACCTAGAAATTTCCTGAATTCTTTTTTTTGGAAATTCCATTTTTAGTCAGACTGACACAACGGGTTCCAGGGGCCATTGTAGAGCAGATCCTTGTAATTTTTTAAAAAATTAAATAATTTAGTACTTTTGGGGGATCAAACCTTGAGGATGGCAAGACTGTATGTAGAGTTTTGTAGCCCTAGTTTCCCTAAAAAGGGGTAAAATAAAAAAAAAAACCCCCTTTCATCTGTATAAAACCCCACATAAAAAAAAATCCATGATTGTTGCTTATTTGTGTTTTAAAATTCAAATAATTTCGGGCATTCAAGGTGTAAAATTTTTTCCAATAAGGGGACCACAAATTGTTTTTTCCCAGCCATGGAAATGGGGTTCAGTGAAAAAATTTTTTTCCCACACCCCCGGGGAATAAATTTGCATAGGACACTGCACAATTTGCCCCCATACAAAAAACCCCCGGTTGTGGGAAAAGAAAGATTTGAGAAAAAAAAAAAAACTTTGTGTAAGGTAAAAAATTCCAAAAAGTTAAAATTTTGAGTACAAAACCTTTTTTTTATATAAAAGTCAAAATGTTTACTTATGGCTACGAGTTTTTTTTCCTTAGACCTGATCTTGGTGATGCAGGCTAGCGGGGAAAAATGAAAATGAAAAAACTATGAAGAAGGTCTACCCAAAAATTGGGTTTCTCTAAAATTCCCCTTTTTGTAAGATTTGCCAAAACTGGGTCCACGGGGGACATAGAGCCACGTGCACAATGCCGGGAAGAACTGCAATAAAAACGAGAGATTTTCTAATCTGTTTTTTAAAGGGATACTGGTAGCTAACCATTGTTACAGGCAAATTTTCCCCCTTCAGTTTACAACCCCTTGGGGCCCCTTGAAACCAGACCTGTTTCGGGATGAGTCCCTGCATGAAAAACCCTTCCTAGGATCTTTACTGTTTGAGGTTTTTTTAACCCAGTAATGGTAGGGAGTTGGGGAATTTTAAAATTTTTTTTAAGATTTTTGGTTTGAAAAAATTTCCCACATTTTTTCAATTTTGGGGACATCTGCTTCCCCCTTAAAAGATAAAAAAATTAATCTTAATTTGTAATTGATTTAAATTAATCTTGTCCTTTTATTAATCGCATTTTGATTTTCCCAGTGGAAGCACTTTGGGAATTATCCATTGTGGATAGCTATGCTCAGAAAATTTTTTAAATTAAAACCCCTTGAAACATTTCAAAAATTTTATCTGTAGAGCAGACCCTTTTAAAACTTAAAAAATTGCCCAAATTTGGTATATTTTGGATCAAGCTTTAGGATTGAAAGGGACGGGCATGTAGTGTGTTTTGTGACCAAATCATCTTGACAGGTCAAAAAAAAAAAAAAAAAAATCTGTATGAAACGTCACATTCAGAAAATTAAGGGTTCTGTCTTCCTTTTTGGAATTTTTTTTAAAAAAAAAAATTAAACAATTTGTAAAATATTTGAAAATTTTGAATGACTTCTAACTCCCCTTTTTAAAAGGATTTTGTCAAAAAGGGGCCCCCAAAAATACGGGAATTTCCCCTTTTAAAAAATAGATCAAGTCCAAAAATTTTTCCCCAACAGCCCCAGGTTTAACTTTGCATAGGGGGTTTCACAAGTGCCCCCATAGCAGTCCCCTGGGGTTGTAGGAAGTTTTAATTGGGGAAAATTCTAAAAAAAAAATTTTTGAGCAAGTAAAAAATTCCAACAAATTTTAAAATTTAAAATTAAAGCCCAAAAATTTTTTTATATCCATACGTCATCTAATGGGTCATCTGCTAAGTTTTCCCTTTTTTTTTTTTTTTTAATAGGTTTGATTTTGGCCCAATAACTGACGTTGAGTCCTCGGTAAAAGGGAAAAAATTTAAAATTAAAAACAAAAATTCTCTCCCCCAAATTTGGGTTTCCCCAATAAACCAAAAACCTTTTTTCCTTTCCCCTTCTATAAAAAAAATTATAAATTTCTCTAAATGGAGCTCTAGCCTGGGGGAGGAGGTTGGGAGTTATTAATCTCGGGAACTGCTGGAAAAAATTTTAAAAAAAAAAAAAAAAAAAACGGGAATGTGTGTTTAAATTTGGGGGGAAAACAATGCCCTTCACAGTTTCAAATAGACAACTAATGCCAGGGGAAAGTTAATTTAAATCAAATGAGTGTTTTTGGGGAAATTTCCCAAAAAATTCGGGTTTGGGAAGCCAAAATTTTTTACAGGCGACAGCTCCACACAGTTCACCACCCCCAAAAGGGCATTTCGGGGGGGGAGGTTTTAATCACCAAAAAATGCTGTTTTAAAATTTTTTTTTAAAAAAGTATTACAACCAAATTGGAACTGTATTTTAATTTTGGGGGGTAGCACAGATGACGACCCCCTGGTCTGTAAAGGGGACAGTCTAAAAAAAGGGTAAATACCCCTTTTTATTTACGGGACTCCTAAAAGGCTCACTGTATATATGTTTTTAGAAGAGTGATAGAATATTGGGGGGGGAGGGGAATTTTGCCCTAGAGTCCGGATTTGGGGTGAACACAGAAAAGGGTTAGGCCTTTTCCCCCTAAGTAAGTTTCTGCAGTTCATTCCCACTGTGGTGTTTTGTATTTGGTTGCGGGTTTCATCCCCTTTTCCCGGGGACCCCGTTTCTCGGTTTCAGTTTTCCGGTTCCCCCGGGCCTGCCTGCTGCTTCTTGTTTGCTGACTGGCGGCTTGCCATTGCCTACATGTTTTAAAGGTAATTAATGTGGTGGGAAAAACCCCTTTTTAAAGGGTGAAAACAGAACATTAAGGGGGAGATTTTACTAGATTGAAAGGGGGTTAAAAATTTCTTACACTATGGTTAATCGCTAGTGTTCTGCTCTAGCAGGAAGCGATTTCCAATTAAAAAATTTGTAATTATTCCCCCCACAAACCCGTGTATTAACCCCGGAAAGATCAGATTTATGTCTGGTGGTTTTTGTTCAGAGATATTTTGAAATGTTTTGCAATGGCTCTACAACAGAAACCGGGGGCACATTCTGTATCCATAAAGTTTAAAGGACTTTGGCCCGGTCCCATCAGATGGGGTTTTGGGGTTTACCCTTTGTGGAGAAGTGAACCAGACCTTAAAGGGGTTCTCCTTTTATTTTCACTTTAAAAAAAAAAAAAAAAAAAAATGGTTTGGGGAAGGGATTAAAATGTGTCCATTCACTCCATCCAGTTATGTGATAGGTGGATAGTGGGACATTTTTTGTGCTCCAAAAAGACCTTGTGCACAGGGCGCCTCAAAAACCTTAAAGGGCTTGCCTAAGAAAAAAACCTTTTTGGGGGTTATTGGCCCGGGATTTATAATTTAAAAAATATGTTTATGAAGTGCTGATGGGTGATAGAGGGAGCCCTTTCCCCTACTCAAACCCCTTTTTTTGCCAAAAGTCACCCAAAAACAGCCCTTTAAAAAGGGGTTTAATGGCTGGGGCAGTTGGTTTTTCCCTATCTCGGGGCCCTTTCTTTTTTTTCAAATTTTTGGCTAAAAAAGAGATTTGTTTTTTTCCCTTTTTGGGGCCCCTGCTTTTCCAAAAATACATTTGTGATTATACAAAAACACTTTTAAAAAAAGGAAAAAAAAAACAAATTTTTGGGTTAGGGGTAAAATTAAAGGAGGTTTTAAGGGCATTTTGGGCACTTTAACCCCAAATTATTACAACTGTCGGTCTGAACACCCTATTCAATTCAGCTTTTAAGGGTTTTTTTTTTTTTTTGAAAAGGGAAAAAATTTTTAAAGGGCTAATAAGGCAAAACAGGAAAAATACCCGGACCCCATTATTTTTATACAGTGGTGGGGGGGGTGAGAAAAATTATTTTAATTTTCTTTTTTGTTCCCAAATGCAATATTTTTCATTTGAGGGAAAAAAGGGAATGTAGTTGGTGATAGGAAGGGGGGAAATGGTGGGGGGGGCCCCCCTTTTTGGGGCGAGGCTCCCCTTGGAGGGGCAAATCATTAGTTTGTGTAAGGGGATAGTATAGGCTGGATACTTTCAGTCTTCTAGGGTTTTTACAAAACCCAATTTTTCCCCCAGGTCACTGTTCCTCCCCAGTCCCCCCTTCCTTGGGATTTTTTACTTAGTTTCTACCCCATTTGTTTAGGAGCAGGGGAGCACTGGAAATGGCCCTTTTATGTATCTGCCTTGTGAGCTCCCGAAAGGGGAAGAAAAATAGTGTTAGAATTTATTAATGTTATCTATATGGGGTTTTTGGGGGGTAGTCAAAACTTTCAGGAGGGGCCTTATTGGCTCAAAGATTTGGGATGGAGTTTTATGCCAATCTTGTATATTTTCCAAAAGTGGGTGGGGATTAATAAGGGGTGTGACCTTAGTAGCAGAGCAACCTCAGTCCTGTATTTGCAACTAGGTGGAGCAGAGGAGACCTTCAAGCAACAAACCTCTAAGGTTACCTGGCCTTGTTGGGGTAGGAGCCAGGCATGTAGGTCGTCAGATACAGTAAGTGGTTAGCAGCCAGTTATAGTTGGTGTGGCTGTTCAGCCATTCCTCAGTCGGCTCTTATCAGGAGCAGGCAACGTGGGGGGTGGGTGCCAAAAAAATCAACCATACTAGAGAATAGTTACAAAGCTTAAACGCTAAACCGTTTGCACATCTGGTGTCCAATTTAGAGATCCAGTTACTCTCCTGAGTCAAGATAATCTTCCAGTTGCCTCCTAGAGTCCACCAAAATTGGATCAATTCCCCAATTCAGCATTTTCAGTTTTTTAAAATAAATTTTAAAGGGGCTTCAGGGTTGGGGTTCTAACTTTGAGATGTCGTCTTTTTTTTGCGGGTGCAATAATGTTTTAGCAATGGATCATTTCTGGTGCCCAGGGAACCCTTTGGACCCGGCATTTTGGAAAAGTTTTTTTCTTTCGTCCTTGAAAAGGGGGGGGGGGGGGAAAAAGATCCAAAAGTGGCCCGGTTTAAGTTCTTTACGGCCCCGGCAGCTCGGACTCTGTCCTGGAGCGATCCTTAATTTTATGGTGCTGTATTTCTGCTTGTAATTATATTTCAGCAACATCCCGGAGGTGCGCTCTGCCATTCCCTTTTCCCGGCCCCTGTAGTCAGCGGGTCCTCTCAATTTTTCCCGCTTGCCTCTTTCCAGGATACCTCGCTGATGGAAGGCTCTGCTGTCCAGACAATTTCTGGCTTTTTCTCCTGGGCCCCGGGAGGGGGGTTTCCCCCCAAATTTTCCCCTGTCCTGGCTCCATTTTTTTAGGTTAGTGTTTAGGTTTTTCCCCGCTGCTCTTTTTGACGGCAACTCAAACCAACCTATATATAGCACAGCTCACCTTTCCCTTTGGGTCTGACTCCCCCCGCCCAAACCCCCTTTTATTAAAGCTGAGAAAAGTAGTTGTAAAATTTCTTTTAAAAATTCCCCCCCGGGGTTTTATAAACAAAATAAAAGATCAAAAAGAGATTATCAGAAAAATTTTGTTTCTTTTACACTTGGAAAAGGGGCCCCAACATTGTTCATGAAAACTTCAGCAGTTTTAAAAATTTTTGTATCCCCAAAGTACCATCCCGTTTTGCAATAAGAAAGATTGCCAAAAGGGCTTGGGTTTGGGTCATTTGCTTTTAACCAAACAGAGATGTTTCTTGTGTTTTGGGAAAAATTTGGGAATTTAGACACCTTTTAATAGGCCCCCTGTTGGCTGTGGTTTTTTTTATGGCGGGGGGCCCCAAAATTGCTTTCTCATTCTAAGCTTTCAGGGTGGGTTTTAACCCTTTCCCCTTTCCTTTTTTTTTTTTTGTTTTTTTTTTTTTACCCTTTATTTACCTTTTTTCAGGTTTTTTTTTCTTTAATTACACATAGCTTAATTTATAAGTGCCTGTAGTTTTGATTGTTTTTTCCAATTTTGGAAAAAGAAGGTTTTCTACAAAAAATTTGGTGTGGGAAATTTTTTCAAATTTCCCCTAGAAAGTATTTACTTAATTAAAATCCCCTTTTAATACTTATTTCTCCCCCCTGGGGGGGGCAGTGTAAAATATCAATAAATATTTTATATTAAAAAAAATATTTGCAAAGGGGGAAAAACAAGGGGGTTTCAGGTTATACATTTGTGACTTTAAGGCCCAGGAGGACCTTTTGGGGATAAGAAACCCTTTTTAGACCGTTTCACTTTCAATTTAAAGGGGGAAGGGGGTGAAAGGGCCATAAGAAAAACGACCAAATTTCATAAACTTAAACCCGGACCTGTAATCAGTAACTGGGGTTCTAAAATCACAAATGAAAGCTCCCTTCAGCAACAGATGATGCTTTTCTTCTTTTGACCCTTTGGAGGGGGAAAGGGGGGAATAAATTTCATAGCAAAAAATCCATGTAGACAAAAGCCCGTACAGGGAGGAAAACCCGCAAAGGGGAAATCTCCCCCAGTGACCCGGGCCCCGAGATGACAAAAAATCCAAAAAGAGAACAAAACATAGTGAAAAAAAAGGGCAAACTACGGGAAAGACCCCACATATGACTGAGGGGGACCCGACCAGGCACATGCACCACCCCCCCAAACCCCCATTTTCCATGCCTACACAAAAACAATCATGGGCCCAAAATGGGGGGAGCAGACTGGGATTTTTTTTAAAGCGCCCCATGCAAAAGGAGGGAAAAAGTAGAGGGGTAAAGAAGTGACAAAGGGATAAGCGCCCCAGAGTATAAAAAAAACCTTAAATTTATTAGGTTACAATGAATCGCTTTGAGGTGTTAAACCCCAAAAAAGAATAAAAATGACAAAGTCGTAGGGGAAAAAATATATAGGGCCCAAACTTTATTAATTTTAAAATAAAATTTTAAAAAACAAATTTTTCCAAATAGTTCAAATTTAAGGCTAAAAAAAAATTTTAAAAAATGCCTATCCCAAACAAAAGGAAAACCCAAAAACACCATTCTGAATAAGAAAGTCATTAAGGGGTAAACCATAGTATTTAACACAGCATTAAATTTTTTTTAATTTTAGAGATCAGTTTTTAAAATATTAATAGACCATAAAATTTTGGGCATAAAAAAATCCCACCCCTCTCACACCAAATTTCCCAAGTGTATACGGGAAAAATGGAGGGATCATGTCAAGGAGATGGGAGGCTATCCACATGTTTATGTATATGACTGGGGAAATGAGCTTGGCCTTTTTGAATTGGTGATTCCATTTTTAAAGGTGGATCCTTATGGGAAAAACAAGTGATAATTTGGGGTTGAAAATTAAAAAAGTGCCGTGTGTACAGCTAGAACCCTTAAAAAGTAAGACTCAATTAATAGCAAACCGACGTTTAATATCATGCTGTCAAGACTAATACATATGAAAAACTGCTCCTGTATCTAAAAGTCTATACAATAGAGAACAGATTTTATAGAATTGATTTATTGGTACTAGTCGGTTATGTCCAGAAATGTCCATAGGAACGATTCAAAATTTAATGAAGTTCAGTCCACATCCAGATAAAGTTGTTGATGATTACTATTAAAATTTAGAACAGATATTGTACATGGTCCAAGTTCTACTCCTCAAAGTTTGGAAGATGTTCCTAAAAAAAAAAATTTAAAAACAAAAAAATAAACCAAAAAAATAAACAACTAGGGGAGAAACAACTTAAAACCTTGGGAAAGGAAATAGATCTCTACATTGGACACCAGATCTCCAGAGCCAAGATAGTCTTCCAGTCGCCACCTCTAGAGTCCATCAATTCCCCAAATCCTCAGTTGTTCAGCTTTTCAGTTATAAAGATATTTAAAGGGTGATGGGGGATTGGTTTTCCCTTTTGAGTGTCCTCTTCCCTTTTGCTGTGAAATTACCTGAACTTTTCCTGAATTGGTCTCTAGCTCCCTTTTTGACTGAAAGGGCCCACAGGGACAGAGCCAAGTGCCAATCCAGAGGAACTCAATTTTCAAAAGAGGACTCTATTATTCATTTGCTTTAAAGTAATTCTGGAAAAATTGGTGGGCCCCCAAAATTTTAAAAAAACAGGGTTTTTTTCAGCCCCATTAGGACCCTTGGAACCGACCTGTATTCTGTGATCCTGCATGATGACTCTTCCCGGGAGCTCTTCAAAATTTGAGGATTCCTATAAGTAACTTTACATGGTAACAATAAAAAAAACAAAAATAGAACTTGTCCCACTAAAAACAAGCACTCCTCCTATGGGTATATCAACTGAAATAAGTTATGGCTTAAAGGAGTTTTCCCGCCATGCTGGTTTCCAGTGCCACAGCTGGTTTCCCCCTGCCCCAGGGGAGCTTTTTTTCACATACCCTCATTTTCCTGTTAGGCTGGGGGGTGCTATAACGTGATGGCTTCAGATCCATACTGGCTAAGAGGGAAATAGAGGTCATCTCCTGCCAGTGCAAAGTCAACAACCAAAAGTAATCCCCTTTAGAGAGAAAACATCTGTTTCAAGGGTGCTGTGTCCCGTGTGCCACCGTGTGGACATCACTCCCTATATGAATCAGGGGGGCAGGACGTGACCCGGAAGGGTTTTTGTGTTGGTGCTTTTGGGAAAAGTGGAAATTTCTGCACTGGACCCCCCACTGGGGGTTTCCGGCCCTGAACAGGCTCCCGGTTCAGCCATGCAAGCATCTCGCTATCATGTATGTGAAGTGCTGATGGGTGACAGAGGGAACTTCCTCCATCTCTCAAACCATTTAAAAGCCGCAGTCACTAACTGCAGCATCTAAGGGGTTGAATGCCCAGGATCACTGTTCTCGAGGCTCCCACAGCGACCTGTACATCCTTTTTGCCTCTAACTTTTAAGGTTTTTGTCACACTTTTAGTGCATTGTATAATCCAATAACACCAATTCAGGATGATTACAGGTAGAATTTAGGGACACTTTGAACCCAATTTTAACTACCATTGTCAAGGCATAAAGGAAAAAATTTGCATTCTCATCAGGCTATCCAGTGGAATATAGTGCCTACTCTATCATATACAGTGATGGGAAGGTGAGGACTTTAATTTTCAATTAAATTTTCAATTTTGTTAGGCTCCGCTATTTACATAGTGGAATAGGGATTTAACCAGTGATAGGAGGGAGAGAGTTGTGGGGTCGCCCTTTTTGGGGCGAGTGCTCCGCTCGGACGGTCAGTCTATTAGTTGTGTAAGAGGGACAGCATAGGATGGATACCTTCAGTCTTCTATTTCTTATCAGCCAATATTTCCGCCCACCACCACCCCCTCCAGTGTCCTTGTTCCTCTGTGTTCCCTCCTTGTATTCTCCTGGTTTCTTCCCCATTTATGAGCAAGCACTGGAAATGGCTTCTATCGGCACCATGAGCCGGTGAATGTTTTTCCTCTAGGATCTGCTCTCAGTGAGGTATTACTCACTTGTGTTCATGGATTTATTGTCTGATATCATAATATGGGGAGTGGAAGCTCTCGGATAGACTCCATCACTTTCACAAGTGGTGACTGCTGTACAATCTTCATTGACATAAACCCCAGAGGAGCCGCCTCTTCCCCAGCAGGTAGTTGTAGATCTCCTCTTCCAGGAAGGTCTCCCAGTATTCCCTATTCTCCTTCAGGTTTGTGTAATGTTCCCAGGTGTGTAACGTGCAGGAGGTGATCCAAAACAATGGATCTTTCATTCCATCTTGTCCATTGATTTCCAGAGTTTCCTCAATATGAGGTCCATTGGCGTCTCTCCATTGTCATAGTTTGTCGATACCGCCCCATAGAAGAACAGGATTAGGAAGAGATCGGGTCTCAGATGGTCACAGGCCAGGTGCAGAGCTGCCCCTTGACATATTCCATGCTATGTGATGCGGCCGGTTTATGTAGGGTTAGAAGAAAGGAAGTTTCTTGATGGTCTCAATGATCATGATGAGGATCTCCCAGCGGTTGTAGATGATGGCCAGACACAGGGGATAAATCTGGCAATGTCTAAAGCCGCCCCATAGCAGAGCAGGATTAGGAGGAGATGAGGCCTCAGATGGTTACAGGCCAGGTGTAGAGCCATCCTTCCACCATGTGGTGATGAGAATTCATTAGATTTAAGTAGGGTTGGAGGAGAGTTTGTCTCTATAATCATTAGAATTTCCTGATAGTTGTTGGTAATAGCTGGACCCGGGTGGTGCAGACGGTCGAGGCTGAATACCTCCCTATAATCCTGAGGGAGTCGACCAGGAAATGTGACAAAAGGATCAGGGATACTGGATATGGTTGAATGTTTAGGGAAGACATTAGAATTTGGCACCGGCATCTCACTGAGGGCATTATGGCAGGAGCTATATGGTTGGCACTTAGGGTGGGTTCTGACTGGCTCTGTGGTGGGCACCTATAATGGGTGCTGTGTTGATGATTTTTAAGCTACCCGAGCTTGGTTTTGGAGTTAAAATTCTAGCCAGTCTGGGTTTTAATTGGAGCTTTATATCAGCTCCTTCATGAACTGCAGAATGAAGGCGCAGTATGAAGATATACATGATCTCTTTACTAGAAGTTGTTCACTGTTTAAAAAGTCTAATCGGGGCTAAATCAGGTAACAATTGTCACACTCATCCAAACTGAAGGTTTTTTTTATGATTGATATGAGTAGCAGAGAAGAGTTGGTCTCCTTAAAAAGGAACAAAACTTTAAAACTTAGCAAATTACCAATAAACCAAAGTGGTCAAACCAAGTGGATAATTTTATTTGATTATTTATCACACAGTGGCCAATATAGGGGAAAAAATGAAAATTAGTTTTTACGCACGACACTACCCACATCTCCAATAATTGCTCCATCACAGGACATATTCCTTTCTCCAAAAAAAAGAGTAAGAACCGACAAAATGTAATGGGGGAGGGGGAAAGGTCAGGGACTGGGCACCGAGCTCCCTAGAGAGCCCTGCCTGTACAGTGGAGGACCTGCCCCAAAAAGGGCACCTCCACTCTAGATGGCTAGCCCTGCAATATATAGGCAATCAAAGTTAAAAATTCCAACCACTTTCCCTGTAACCAGGGTAAGACGTAGAAATTCCTACTTTATGCTGTGCAAGTTATTTTATCTGTAGGAGTAAGATTTTCTTATTTTTAAGAGAAATTGATGGTGTGGTGTGTTTTTTTTTTAAATTGGGGGAGTAACAAAACTTAAACTCCGTTAAACCTCTTGGAAATCTGATGGGTCAGGAGATTAAATAGATCCCTACATTGGACAAGATCATCTTACAGTCACCACCTCCAGAGTCCAACTCCACAAATCCTCAGTTGCTCAGCATTGCAGTTACAAAGTAATTTAAGGTGATGTGGGATTGGTGTTACCTTTTGAGATGTTCTCTTCCTTTGCTGCTGCAATAACACCTAGAACATGTTCCAGAATTGGTCTCTAGTTCCCTTGTCCGACTGAAATCAGCCCACAGGGACAGAGCCAAGTGCACAATGCCAGAGGAACTGCTATTAATCAAATGAGGGCTCTGGTTATTCCTTAGTCTTACTGTAATTCTGGAAGATATTGGTGGGCACCACATTTTTACAGGCCCCATGGTCTCTGCATGGTTTACATCCCCCCCCCCCCCTTAGGACCCTTGAAACCATACCTGGATTCTAGATGAGTGCCTGCATGATGACCCTTCACTAGGACGTCTTTCAAGTTAGAGGATTTCCCTGTAAGTAACTTTGCATGGAACCATTAAAAAATAAAACTTTAAAAAAAAAAAAGCTTCAGATTCATATTCACAGGACTAACTGCACTGATATGAGAGCAGGAGATGTAATCTATAGTGCATAGAACTACAGAGCTCCAACTCGGCAACCAAAACTAATGAATCCCCTTTGGAGAGAACACATCTGTTCTCAAGCTGCCGTCAACCTGTGGGGACATTGCTCCCTGCTCTATGGGATCAGGGAGGCAGCATTTTACATAACCCCAGTATCTCTATAGATTAATAGGGATGTAAAAGGAGGGAGAATGTGGTGGGCTTGCCCTTTTTGGGTGAGTGCTCCACTTGGAGGGTCAGTCTATTAGTTGTGTAAGAGGGATAGTATAGGCCGATACCTTCACTCTTTCTTATCGGCAAGTATTCCCTCCTGATTGTTCCTCCGTTTTCCTTCCTCGTTTTCTCTATCTTCCCCATTTTGTTTCGGGCAGCTGGAAATGGATCCCATAGATCAGCAGAGCTCCAGAAGGAGGAAGAATATAACTTTCCCTATAGTGTCTACATATTTAGATTCTGTGCTCGGTGTGATTGTTAGCTCGTGAAGAGTTCATGGATTTGTCTGGTGTCTTAATGTGCTAAATTTTGTTAAAAATGTTAGTAATTTTATATTGGATTATTCTGGTGGTAAAGTTGACATTTTTGTGGAGGCTTCATTTTCTCAAACTTGAGACAGATTTTTACGTTGATCTCAACAATTTTCCAAAAGTGCGTGGCGCCTAAATATGGGCGTGGTCTTTCATGGCCAGACATATTTTCTCTAATTGATGTCCTAATTGTGTACTCCTCTATCAGGCATACAGACACTGGTAAGAAGGGTCAAATGTATAAAACTTAAATATAAAAAGAGGAAATAGTCTAGAGCATGTTCTTTGGTGTCTTGTTCCATGTGTACAGTTAAATGTTCCACTTTTATCTTTGGATATAAATAAACTTGTGAATTTTTATGGGAAGCTGTACTACATTTCCTACATATTATATTATCTCTGTGGTTGGGTTTGCCACGGCTCCGTGCATCGGGTTTTCTAATTGGGTGAGCTGGCTCTTGTGTGTGAAACCCCTTGTATGTTAGAATTTTAAAAACCCCTTTAGTTAAGACTGATAAAAAGGAAAAAGGGCTCCTTTTTTATTTAAAACAAAAATTTTAAATTTTAAAAGGGGATAAAAACTCGCCTTACGAAAATTTTTTAAAAGTTCTTTCCCCTTGTTTATTGGTTTTTACCCGGGGCCAAAAGGGGAAAAAATGTGGATTTATTTTTCGTCCCCTTAAATTTTTTTTAAAAAAGTTCAAGTCCATTCTTTGATTTTCCCCTTTTATATTTTTTTTGGGATGCCCCAAACCTTTTTTCTAAACCAACAATTTTCCCCCGTTAAATCATCCTCTCCCAAACAAAAACAGCCCCCGCAAAATAAAAACGAAAACCCCTGGACACAGACTCCAAAAAAACTGAGGCGTTTTCAGAGCTGCCCAAACCCGCGGGAAAGAAAACCCCGCTCCACGGACTTTTCCTATAAAAAACAATCCCGAGATTTTAAAAATCGCACCCCCAGCCAAAAAGGGTCTTTTTCACCATTTCTCATATCCTCCCTTCCCAAAACCCCCAGACAATTATTCAAAACCTTTTCAACTTTTTCCCCGTCCCCAGCACCCCCCCCCCATCCCCCCTTTCAGCTGACAATTTTGCCACTAAACTTCTTTTAAAGAAAAACCATCAGGGGTTCACCCTGCGTCCCCACCCTTCAATGCTTTTCCCCCCTTAACTTGCTTCCCCACATCATCATGACAGTTTCCCTTCTTTTCGTCCAAATCCAACCCCTCATACCTGAGTCTTGACCCCTGCCCCCCCCTATCCCAGCCTCAGTGCTTCTTCACCCCGCCCCCGCCATCTTTTAACCTATCAATAACCCTTGGGACTTTCCTTCCCCTTTAAAAATACTTTATCCAATCCTTAAAAAAAAAAAAACCCTTGACCCCCCCTCTCTGTCCAAACGCCCCTTCACTGCTTTTTGCTTCCAAACTCCTCGAGCGCACGCTATCTTCACTGTCCTCCCACCTTCCTCCAACTTTTCTTGCCCATACAATTGGTTTCTGCCCCCCCCTTACCGAAACCCCCTAACCCAAAAAATAATGCCCGTAATGCTAAAGCTTCATGCCACATGTGTCCCCCCCTTAACCCGTCTTCTGCCTTTGACACGGCAAACCCTTTTTCTCCCCTAAAAATCCTCTCCCCCCTCGGGAACATTTGGGTTTTTGGCCCCCTTTTCCCCCTTTTGGACTTTTAGGTTCTCTTCTACTCCACCCCCCCCCCCCCTCTGTTTGGGGTCCCCAGGGGTCAATCCCGGGCCCTTCTTTTCTTATTAAAACCCCTTGGCCTCGGTCAGTCATACTACACGGTTTTTTATTTTCCCCTGCTGCTGACAAAACCAATCTAAACTCGGGGCCCGATGTCATTCTCTACTTCCGGTCCCGGTGTTTTCCTCCTTTCCCCCTTTCTCATCACGTCTTAAAAAATAAATGTGGAGAAAAAAAAACCCTCTTTCCCCCATCCAAAATCTAAAATTTTTCCCCTGATTCTATCTCATAACGGGGTTACACTTACCGGTCCCCCAAAACCGCTGCCTTGGGGTAAACCTAGACTCCCTCTTATCTTTTTAAACCACACATCCCAAAACCCCCACTTCAAACCCGCCGCCTCCCCTAAAAAAATCTCTGCAAAACCGTTTTCCTCAAATTCGACAACAAAAAAAGCTGGTCCATGCCCTTGTATCTCCCCTAGATACTGCAACATATTCTCGTGGCTCCCCAGGGCACCCTCCTCCCCCCCAATCCATCCTTAAATCTGTGCCCGTCTTATCCACCCCTTAAACCTCGTTTTCTCCCCTGCCCCTCCCCCCTGCCAATCCTTCAGGGGTTCAATTGCCCAGGGGTTCATTTCAAGCTACTAACCATACCTACAAAGGTCCCAGACCTTCCCCCTCCAAATTTTTGCCCAATTTCCAATTTTTTCCCCTCATGCATTCCGTCTCCCAAAGGTCCCCTCTCACCCTTATATTACACAAAAATTAAGGGGTGTTCACTTACCCCCAACCATCGACTCTCCTCACTTTACCAGCTCAAAAAAGCACCCGAAAAAATTTTCTTTAGGCTTCCTATAAACCCAAAATAACCCCCGCTGTATGTTCCTCCACAAACGTCTGCCCCTCACCTCCTGTCTTTCCCCCTCCTTGTATGTTGTAAGCCCGCATGGGTAGGGTCCACTCTCCCTCTGTCGTGCCAATTGTCATTAATCACTTATCACTGTACTTGTTTGACCTATGTTATGTATGTAACCCCCCTCGAATGTACAGCGCCCTAGAATCAATGGCGCTTTAAAATAAATAATACCCACCTCTCCAATAATTGCTCTATCACAGGACATATTCCTTTCTCCAAAAACAGGTAAGAACCGGCAAACAATGTAATGGGGGGAGGGGAAAAGGTCCGGGACTGGGCACAGAGCGCTCCCTAGAAAGCCCTGCCTGTACAGTGGAGGACCCGCCCCAAGAAGGGCGCCTCCACTCTAGATGATGAAGCACCTATGTATTGCAGGGCTAAAGTTACAAATTCCAAACAATTTCCCTGTAACCAATACAGTTCCTCAGGGGATGAAAGTAGTTGTATACAGGGGAAAAGTATATTAAAGCTAAGTGGTTGGCGTAGACTCCATCACCTATTTATTTGACTGATGGGTAAGATGTAGTAATTCCTACTGTATGTTGTGCAAATTACTTTATCTTTAGAGATATTTCTTAAAGTTTATTTAATTTTTATAAAAAGCTAGATTTATTTATAGATATATTATTATATTATACATATAGTCTAATATCATATATTATATATATTTTTTTTTTTAAAAACCTTGATTTATTCATAGAGAGGAGGAGAATTCACCAGATTTGTCCAATTGTGGGGAGGGGAACTTCTTGTCTGGTATCTATAATCCTCATTAGGATTTTCCTTAATGTGGGTAACAATTGTCTCCTTTCGCATGCGCGTCCTAATTAAAGGGTTTTTTTTAATCTTTTTTTGGTTATGATTTCGTTAATGTGAAAAATAGAAAAAAGGAACAAATTAAACTCCTTTAAACCTTTTGGAGGTCTAATGGCTCAGGAGATGAAATAGATCTCTACATTAGAGGCGGCAACTGAAAGATTTTGTCCATCAATTCCCCAAATCCTCAGCTGTTCAGCATTGCAGTTGTGGAAGTAATTTAAGGTGATGTGCGATTGGTTTTACCTTTGAGATTTCCTCTTCCTTTGCTGCTGCAATAATATCTAGAACATGTTCCAGAATTGGTCTCTAATTCCTTTGTCAGATTGAAATCAGCCCACAGGGTCAAAGCCAAGTACACAATGCCAGAGGAACTGCATTTATTCAAAGGAGGGATCTGATTATCCTTAACCTTGCTGTAATTCTGTAATATTTTAGTTTGCAACACATTTTTATAAGCCACAGTCTTTGCACAGTTTACAGCTCCACTTAGGGCCTTTGGAACCAAACCTGGACTTTTGATGGGTACCTACATGATGACTCTTCACAAGGAGGCCTTTCAAGTTTAAGGATCTCCTAAAAGTAACTTTGTTCCATTAAAAAAAATAAAAAAAAAAAAAACAAAGGGACATGTATGGGTTTTTATCGGTTTAAAAATTTAAATTATGACCCTTTAAATGGTTTTTTTCCCATGTGTTTTGCAGGGACCAAAAGGGGTTCAGATCCAAAAAAACCCCCACCTTTTCCCCTTTTTTGGGGTTTACTGCTTAGGGCCCCCCACAGCCCCAGAACCCTTATTCACAAACAAAAATCACTGGGTTTTTGGTGGGGAGTTGTGATCTGTAAGCAAAGAACTAAGAGCGTGGGCAGCAACCCAAAAGTAAGAAACCCCCTTTTGGGGGGAACACATTTTGTTCTCAAATGCGGGATCCCGTGTGCCCACCTGTGGGGGAATCCCCTCCTGCTTATAAATCGGGAGGGGGCATTTTACCAAAACTGCTATTTATAGTTTTAAAAGGGTTTTTAACGGGTAAAAAGGGGGGAAAATTGTTGGGGTTTGCTCCTTTTTTTGGGGGGAGTGCTCCGCCCTTTTAGGGTCGTTATTAGTTGTGTAAAAAGTTTTGGGTTTGGCCAGAAAACATTACTCTTCCCCTTCTTATCCCGGGTTTTTCCTTTCCCCCCTATCAGGGGTTTCCCCAAATTTTCCTTCCTTCTTTTCTTTTGATTTTTTTCCCATTTTTTGAGCAGGGTGGAAAAGGTTTTCCCTTTGATTTAAAACAAGCGAGTCAAAGGGGGAAGAGTACAAAATTTCCCCAAGTGTCTTACATATTTAGATTCCGGGGCTTGTGAGATTATTAGCTCATTTTGGGGGTTCATTGATTTTGTCTTTGGGGTTTTTAAAAGTTCTTAAAAATTTATTTTTAAAATTTGAGCAATTTTATTTTGGATTTCTTGGTAAAAAAGTCATTTTTTTGGAGGCTTCATTTGGTGGCCAGGTCGGTGGAGAAAGGGTTTTAGGTAAATATCTTCCCTTTTTTTGAGGGGTCCCCGGGGAAAGTGGGCCCGAAGGGATGGGGGGTAATGGATTTTGATTTTAAACGCAAGGTTTTGAAAAGGATCCCTTCAATCCAAAAATTTAACCTTTTATCTCACTGGGCTTTTTTATGGCGGAGCTGTATGGTTTGGGACTTATGGTGGGAAAACTGACTGGCCCCGGTTTTTGTGTTGGGAACCCAGGTGGGTGGCTGTGTGTAGTATAGGCTTTTTTTAAATAACTTGCGCTTTCGCTTTGTTTTGGAGATTTAAAATTTTTTTCAGGGAAAATTTCTCCCAAACCAATTCCCAACTTTCGCTCCTTCATAAACTGCTGAATGTGGTGGAAATTTCAAATTTTTCCTTTTTCTTTGCCCTCTTTAAAAACCCTTTTAAGACCCTGGGTAAAATTTTGGGAAAAACATTTCCAGAAAGATTTAACACAATTTGGGGCCAATACTCCTTAAATGTTTTCTTCATGAGATTCCCATTTAAAGGGGTTTTGGGAAAGGGTTTTTGGGAAATTTATAAGGGGTGTGAAACCCTTCCCTTTTAAAGGGAGGTGGGATTGGATTCTCTGGGAAAAGAAAAACGGTTTTTTCGTCTGACCCTTTGAAAACCCCCAGGGAGGGGAACCCGCAGCTTTCCCTTCATGTTTAATTTTTTAATTTTGGTGGATTAAAAAATAAAGGGGTTTTGCAAGGGGGTGGAACGTGACTGCCCCCTTTCAGGGCCGGGTGGAGAGCGGGGGGCCCCCTTGCACAGTCACCCCCATTCTATGGGGGTTTTTAAGGACCAGTTGTATTTATTTGTTCTGTTTGGGGGGTTGGAGCAGAGCCGGAGGCGATTCGTGTGCAAAAGGGGACATTTCCCGTCGGGTCCGAGCCCCAAAAAAAAGGGCAAAGGGCCCAAACCCGGGCGTCTAAATTAGCCGACAATGACCATTTCCGTCTATTGGGGGCCAAAAAACCCTTTTTAAACACTTTACTAGGCTTTTTCACGGTTCAAAAAAAATAACCCGGTTTAATCGGGGAAAAATTTTTTTTCCCAAAAAAAAAGGCCCAAAAATTTTTTAAAAAATCTTGGAGATCTTGGGGGGTTAATTTTTAGAGATAGATTTCCTTTTTGAGCAAGTTTCCCTTTTTACTCGGGGCCTGTAGAATCCACCAAAAATTCATAAATTCCCCCAAAAAACCTTAGTTATTCGCATTGCAAATTATTTAAAATAATTTTTGGGGGGCTTTTGGGTTTTTTTAAAATTTTTTGTTTTCCCCTTTCCCTTTTTTGGGCTGTTAAAATTCCCGGAAAAAATTTTTCCAAAATTTTTTTAAAATTTCATTATTGTCGGACTGACATAAATGGGTTCCCCCGGGACATTGTAGGAGATCCTTTTCTTTTAAAAAATTTTTATAATTTTGTAAAATTTTGGTTTAAGGGCCCTTTAAAAGATGGCAAAAATTGTGTGCATGTTTGAGTGTTTTTTAGACCTTAAACTTCCTGAAAGGATCAATATAAACCCCCAACTGGGATAAAAAACCCCAAAAATTTAAACCCGTTAAGACATTTTTTTAGTTTGTAGGTTGAAAGAAGACCTTTTCCAAGTTCAAAACCCAAGGGGTGGGGGGGGAAATTGTGGGGGGGAGTTGGGGCCCAAAATTTTTTAAGCCCGCCCTCCCTTGTTAATGCCCCGTAAAACCCACAAGGCAAGAACCCAAATTTTTTGTTGAGAAATTTTCTTGACCCCGAGCCGCCCCCAGCAGGATCCAGGAATTTTTTCCCGGGTACCGGGCGCAATAATATTCTTTGTTCCAGGTAGGTACTAAGCCTTTTTGAAACTCTAAGCCCTGCCGGGACAGTCCTCGGCGGCTATTCCCAAGATTCAGTTTTAAGTAAAAAAGCTCTTCTTTTTTGTCTTTTTTTTGAAGGGAATGTCCCCTTGGGTTTTTTAGGGGGCTTTAATGAAATAATTTTTCCCCTTTCTTTTTATAGGGGCCATTTTATTTAAATCATGTCCCCCCCAAAGCCATGTTTTCTCAAGATTTAAATTCAATTCTACTAAACCCCCCCCTTTTTAAAAGAAGATTTCTCCATTTAAATTTTCCTTGTGGATAGCCATGCTCAGGAAAAGTAATTTAAATCCCCCTGCACAGTTTATTTAAAAATTTAAACTGTAGAGCAGATCCCTTTTTAAACTGTAAATTTTTTGAACAAATTTGGGAAGTTTTGGATTTAAACTTTAGGATGGCCAAAAGGGCTGTGAGTAGGGGTGTTTTGTAGACTACTCCCCTTGAAAGGGGTTTAAAAAATAAAAAATTCATTTGTTTTGAAAAGTCACAAAAAGAAATTTTATATTTTTGCCTTCCTATTTGAGTGGGCCCTTTTTAAAATTTTAAACCCTTTTAAAAAATTTGGGCCCCCTGAATGAAACCCCAAAATCCTTTTAAAGATTCAGACGACCCCGATATTTTAACTTTAGTGTCAAAATAGGTTTAGTCCCAAAAATTTTTCCCCCAGCCCCCCCGGAATAACTTTCATATGAGGTTTCACAAGCTTCCCAAAAGCCGGGACCCCCGGAGTTTAAGAAGAGGGTTCGGGAAATTCTAAAAAAAAATTCCAACAAAAATTTTAGGATTTTGGGCACACCAAAAATTTTTATCCCTACTTCATAAATAATTTATTTATGGCCTTTTTATCTATCTGTTTTGACATTTATTGACATTTGAGGTCCCATAAAAATGAAATTAAACCCAAAGTCTCTCCAAATTGGGTTCTTTTAAAAAGAAAAACCCAAAAAAATTGTTTCCTTTCCCCCTTTCCCTACAAAAATTGAATTGGGTAAATTGGAGCTTGCATGAGGGGGGGCGTAGTTGGGAGTTATTTACCCGCAAATTTTAAAAAAAAATAAAAGGGGCGAATGGCGAAATTTTTGTGTATTTAGAAATGTGGAGGAAAACTGGGGTTCTCCCAAATTAGACAGCAAAAGCCCTGGAAGTAAAATTCGAATGGTGATCTAATAAATTTTTTTTTTTACTGGAATTCCCAAAAAAAATTGGTTAGAAGCCCCCATTTTTAAGGCAAAAAGTCTTGAACAGTTTTTACCCCCTTTAATAAGGGCCCTTGGAACCACTGGATTTTTGTTTTATGTCTTTCATGACGAATTTCACTAGGATGTCCCAAAGTTTTTAAAAAACTTTATACCACCCTGAATGCTTGATTTTTTTTTTTTTTTTTTTTTTTTTTTTTTTTTTTATGGTACCATAATAAGTTACTGATGGGTAAACTGAAAAATAAAAAAGCTGCTCCGCTGCTTCTCCTCTGCTGACTGGCAGCCTGCCATTGCCTACATGTTTAACACTAATCAATGTGGTCGGAATAACCTCTTAATGAAATAATCAGAATGGCAAGGGAGCGGTTTTACTAGATTGAGGGAGTGAAGTTGCTTCCCCTATGGTTGTATCACTAGTGTATTGCTCTATGCAGGAAGCAATTGTTGAACTAATAAAACTCTACATTGTGATGAGATCACAATATTCTGCCAAATTCATGTCCGATGGTTTTGTCCAGAGAAAAAGTTTTCTGTTAAAGTGACTGCTCTGCAACAGTAACCGGGCACAGTCTATATCAGTCATGTAATAAATCTGGCAGCTCCTTTTAGATGGAAGTTCTGGACTGACCCTTTGTGGAGAAGTGAACCAAACCTTAAGGGCTTCTCCATTGTAGTTTAAAAAAAAAAGTGTTCTCTTCTGGGGAGGGCATAAAATTAGTCCATCCAGTCATGTGATGGGTGGATAGATTGGGACTTTTTTTTGTGCTCCAAAAAGACCTCGTACACAGGGCACCTTGTAACCTAAGGCCGGCCTTGCTTAAGAACCTAGTGCTCATCACTACTTATACTGACAGCTCATGACATGAGGCGTAAGAGGTTACTTGGGCCACTCAGTGTGTCCACACTGACCACCTTCTCCATTGATGAACTATTAATCCAGTGTGGGCCTCGTCCATTTCCTGTTTATGGAAGAATTTAATCTCTTTCCAGCATTGTGCTTAACTCCACTATTTATATAGAGGTATAAGGATAGAACAGGTGATGGGAGAGAGTGTGTGGTGGGGGTCACCCTTTTCGGGGTGAGTGCTCCGCTTGGAGGGTCAGTCCATTAGTTGTATAAGAGGGATAGTATAAACTGGATTATTTTAGAGCGCCATTGATGGCAGGGTGCTGTACATTCAAGGGGAGTTACATACATAACAAATGTTGAACAAATACAATGGTGATGAAAAATGACTAGTAACTGATACAGAGAGGAAAGAGGACCCTGCCTGTGAGGGCTTACAATCTGGAAGGACGGTGGTAAGAGACAGAAGGTGAGGGGCAGACATGTTTGTGGGCCAGTGTACTGGTGGGTTAGTGTAGGTTATAATCTATCCTGAAGAGATGGGTTTTCAGGTTGCTTTTGAAACTGGTGAAAGTTGGGGAGGTGTTTGTTTTGGTTAAGGAGTTCCAGAGAATGGGTGAAGCAGGAGTGAAGTCTTGGAGATGGTTATGTGAGGAGCTGATGAGAGGGGAGCAGAGAAGAAGGTCCTGTGAGGAGCGGAGATTGTGTGAGGGGAGGTATCTGGAGATGAAGGTGGAGATGTATGGAGGAGAGAGGTTATGGAGAGCCTTGTAGGTCATGGTTAGTAACTTGAAATGAATTTGCAGGGCAATGGGAAGCCAGTGAAGGGATTGACAGAAGGGAGAGAGGTAGATAAGACTAGCAGCAGAGTTGAGGATGGTTTGAAGGGCAGTGAGTGCTGGATGGGAGGCCACAGAGAACTGTTACAGTAGTCTAGACGAGAGATGACGAGGGCGTGGACTAGCATTTTTGTAGTGTCAAAGTTGAAGAATGGATGGATGCATGAGGTTTTTCAGGTGGAGGTGGCAGGCAAAGGTAAGGGCTTTGATGTGTGGTTTGAACGACAGATTGGAGTCAAGGGTTATCCCAAGGCAGCGGACTTGTGGAGCTAGTGAGTGTAGCCATTAACAGTGATGGAGAGATCAGGTGGAGGGATGGAGTGGGACGGTGGAAAGATGATTAATTCGCTTTTATCCACATTTAGTTTTAGGAGACGGGAGGAGGAGGATATGAACGATAGACAGTCTGGGATCTGGAGAGACGAGTTAATATCAGGACCGGAGATATAAAGCTGGGTGTCGTCCGCATATAGGTGGTATTGAAAGCCATGTGAGGCTATGAGCTGACCCAGGCTTAGTGTAGATAGAGAAGAGTAGTGGGCCCAGGACTGACCCCTGGGGGACACCAATAGAGCGGGCGAGAGGAGGAGGTGGTGCAAGAGTGAGAGACACTGAATGTCCTTTCAGAGAGGTACGAGGAGATCCAGGAAAGGGCCAAGTCCATGATGCTGAGGGAGGAGAGGATATGTAGGAGGAGTGAATTGTCGACAGTGTCAAAGGCAGAGGACAGGTCTAAGAGAAGAAGCACAGAATAGTGGTGTGAGGCTTTAGCAGTTACTAGGTCATTGGTGACCTTGGTTAGGGCAGTTTCAGTGGAGTGGTGGGGTCGGAAGCCAGATTGGAGTGGGTCAAGGAGAGAGTTGGAGGAGAGGTGAGAGGACAGTTGATGATAGACATGCTGTTCCAGAAGTTTGGATGCAAAAGGAAGCCGTGAGATGGGATGATAGTTGGACAGTGAGGAGTGGTCGAGGATGGGTGTGATGCTCGCATGTTTAAATGAGGAAGGGAAGATGCCAGAGGTTAGAGATTGAAAAGGTGGGTGAAGGCTGGGATGAGGTAGGATGACAGTGGGTCAAAGTTACAGGTAGGTTGCATTTGGACACTAAAGAGGAAAGGTTATCGTGAATAATGGTGGGAAAGCAGGTTATCGAACTGTTAACTGGGGACTGTTAGGGTAAGGGTGGGTAGTTGCGATGGTGGAGGTATAGAGGTGAGGACTGTGGGGTAAAGCTTTCTCTGAGGTTGATATTTAAGACATGAGTGGTGAAATCGTCCGCTGATAGGAGACAGGGGAGGAGGTGCTGGGGGATGAAGGAGAGAATTGAAGGTGTTGAATAAATGTCTGGGGTTGTGAGAGGGAGGATATGAGTAGTGAAGTAATCCTGTTTGGCGGTGTTGAGTGCAGACTTAAATGTGTGTAGCGATTTGTGTGTATGAGATGAAGTTGTCGGAGTTGGTTTTCTTCCAGCGTTCAGCAATTCTGAAAGCTCGCCTCAGCTGTTTGTTGGAGTCTGTGTGCCAGGGTTGTCTGTTTTTGCCGTGTGTGTGTGTGAGGAGTGACTGAGTCGAGTGTGGAGGCGTTTGTGTGGTTATTGAAAGCATTGGCTGTGTCTGGGTTGTCAAGCGAGGATATGGTAGAAAGAGGTGCAAGAGTCAGAGAATGTGCGAGGGTTAAGGTTTTGTAGGTTCCTGTGTGGGTGTACTAGATGTGAGACAGGAGGAGCAGGTGGAGTGGAGATGATAGAGAAGGTAAGCAGGTTGTGGTCAGATATGGGGTGAGGAGAGTTGGAGATGTCAGGGGGCAGAGGCGGGTGAAGATTATGTCGAGTGTGTGTCCATCTGTGTGGGTGGCTACACTGTGAGAGGCCAAAGGAAGAGCAGAGTGAAAAGAGTTTGTTGGCAGCAGAGAGGTGTGCATCAATTATGATGTTAAAATCTCCCATGACAATAGTGGGGATATCAGTAGAAAGAAAGTGGAGAAGCCAGGAAGACAAGTGGTCAAGGAAGGCAGTGACAGGGTCTGGGGGGCGGTAGCCAACAGCCACAGGCAGGTTGGAGGGGCAGTAGATGCGGATAGAGTGCACCTCAGAGGGGAGGGTAAGAAGGTAGAGGTGGAATGGGAACAAAGGAGTAGGTGCCAGACAGGAGAAGGCCAACACCTCCTCCATGCTTGTTCCCAGGGTGGGGAGTATGGGAAAGTTGGAGACCACCAAAAGAGAGCAGCAGGAGAGACGGTGTCAGAGGGTGTCAGCCAGGTTTCTGTTAGACCTAGGAAGAGTAAATTGTGTGAGATAAATAGGTCATGTATATAGGAGAGTTTATTGGGAGGAGTTTAGTTGGAATAAACCCTGCAAGGGCTATTACCAAACTGAAACTTGGGAATAAACTATAAGGACTAAAGCGCTAATGAGAATGAAGCGCAATGGCTTACATACATTTTTGAATATTTAATTATACAGCATATAACGCATTTCGCGGGAGCGTACCTGCTTCTTCAGATATGCATTACAAATACAATGGTGCAGCTTATATACAAGTGTTTCCAAAATGAGGTTACAATGTAAACACATAGTAATTCATTCATAAATTCAAAACAGTATACCGTAAAAAAGATGTAGCTAGCATAAATTTTATTTTAAAGCATTACTGTTGTATAAATAAAATTACAAAGAACAATTCATTAAATGTAGAAAATAAAAAATATATAAAAAATGAGATTAGAATAAAGTGTCTAGGGAAAAAATATTTTTAAAAACCCTGATGCCTAAAAATAAGGGAATAAAATACTAACACTTATATTGCTAAAAGACTACCGACCCTGGCTTTATTAAATGATTGCATCCTGAATTTTATTAAGACCATGTGGTTTCAAAGTACTGAGCTTGTAAATCCAGTACACCTCTCTTTTGCTCAGCAACTTGGCTCTATCCATCGCATTCTCATCTATCCGTTCAATGGGTTGTATTGAAAAATCCTGGTCCTTACTATTATGAACTTCCAAAAAGTGGTGTGGCAGACTATAGAGGAGTCTGCTGTGCTTGATGTCATACCTGTGGTTAATAAGTCTGCGGGACAATTTTGTTGAAGTTTTACCCACATACTGAGTATTGCAGCTGCACGTTCAGGTATATTACAAAATCACTGGCACAGTTTAGACGTTCTTTGATTTTGAACATCTCTCCTGTTACTGTAGATTTGAAATTATTGCTAGCAATTGTTTACAGCATTTACATATGGGGTTATTACAGGGTGAAGAACCATTATTTAAGGTCGTGTTTTTTTTTTTTTTTTCTTTTTGCTGATTGGTATGTTGCTCGAGTTTAGAGGGGGCTAAAATATTTTTTAGTGTTCTCGATTTTCTATATATAAAGTGAGGTTGTGCTGGAATAAAATCTTTCAGGCCAGGATCTAGTAACAGGATATTCCAGTGTTTATGGATTATTTTTTGCATTTCCATAAACTGGCTATTATGGGTGGTGATGAAACAAGCTATTTTAGATATTTTTCTGGGTGAGGAAAGCCGCTTTTTTCTGGCTCCTTCAAGTAACTCTCTAGGGCACAGGTGTCAAACTGCCAGCCCTCTAGCTGTTGGGGAAACTACAACTCCCATCATGCATTTGTATAATCTATAACAGTGGGCATGATGGGGGTTGTAGTTTCCCAACAGCTGGAGGGCCAGCAGTTTGACACCCCTGCTCTAGGGTATTTCCTCTGCTCGAACTTCAGTTAAGTTATCAACTTGAATGTTGAAGATTTTTCCTCCGTGCAGTTCTTTTTTTAATCTGCGATATTGTCAGGTATATTCTTCACCCATTTTCTTTGAATGGAGTTATACGCTAAATAATTATTTGATTCTGTTTTTTTAAAAAAAAAAAAAGTTTTGGATGCTAATTTCCTATTCTTAACGTAAAGGTGCAGGTCTAAAAAAATTAGTTCTTGTTGATGGGTTGTGGAAGTAAATTTTATGCCCCATACATTATTATTTAAAAACTCAACAAATTTATTAAAAATATCAAGGGGGCCATCCCCAATAATATCGTCTATGTATCATTTGTAATAAATAATATAAAAAAGATTATTGGGGCTATTAATAAGATTCTTCAAATGCCCCCATAAAGATTTGCCAGCGATGGGGCTATTCGAGTCCCCATCGCTGTGCCCACCTGCTGGTGGAAGTGGGTAGTGTGATAGTTAAAAAGTTGTTTTTTAAAATCAGCTCCAGACCTTTCAATAAATTTTTTTTTTTTAAATTTTCTGAAAAAATGGATTCTTTGTCAGAAGCTAAAAATCGCTTCTAAACCTAGCTCATGTTTGATATTAGTACAGGGCTGTAACGTCTAGAGATGCCATCATATACCTCTCATCCTATTGCATGTCCACTAAGTCCCAAAGGGCAGAGTCTGAATCTTTTAAGAAACTTGGTAAATGTTCCACGAAGGGCTGCAGTTGGAGATCAATAAAATGAGATAAATTAGATAATAAGGAATTAACACCTGAAATAATAGGACATCCAGGAGGAATCTTGACATCTTTATGCACTTTTGGCAAATGATAAAAAAAAAAAAATGGAATCGAAGGGTTATCAACTGTTAAAAAAAATTATTTTCCTCCTTTGATGTTTTCTTCAAAGCTATGTTTAATAAAATCATCGTATGTATTTAATTTCTCATGAACATCAGAAGAGACTTTTTTTGTAGTAAAATTAGTCATTCAGGATTTTTTGTGCCTCGTTATTATAGGTGTCATAGTCTTGCACTACTACTGCACCACCTTTATCCGCATTGTTGATAATGATATCTTTATTTTGACAGCTTTTAATACTTCAAGTTCTTTCCTACTATGATTTGTCTTGGAAGGTAGTTTTCTCTTTATTTTTCTTAAATCAGTGACAATCTAAAAAAACAGGGATGTAATTCCCCTGTGCGGATATAGGGTAGAACTTCAATGTGGATTTAGCCCTGTAGGAGAGTTTATTGCATACAGACAATGCATTCTAGAGAGGTTCAGGGAGAGGGGGAGCAGGGGTCAAGGGACTGTGTTTTAGGTTGAAGGGTTTACAGAGTTTGTAGGGATAAATTTGTTAGGAAAGCTAGAGACAATAGTGGTAATGTGCTGGGGAGGCCCTGGGTTAGGATATATGTTCCCAGCAGCTAGGAGGAGCAGAGAGAGGGTGAGCAGGTGGGAGTAGGATAGCCTGTGTTTAGCTTGGGTCTGTTTGGTGCAGAAGGCATTGATAGTGGGAAGGAGGTGGATGGCAGCAGTCAGATGAGAGGGAAGAATGCATGGAGAGATACAGAAGTCATTGCCCAGCAAAGGGGTGTGGGGATAAGCAATTAGTATCAGCAAAATGGAGGTTGAGATAATGGAGGGAAGGAAAATCATGGCGTGAGATATTATTTTCAACTATTAGCTTGCTAATCCAAGAGTAGCTGTTACCTTGCAATCCTTGTTTTGATCCTGGTTTATTTCTGGTTTTAAGTCACCCAGACTTAGAATGGCCACACTTTGAATAAGGCCACAGCGCCCATGTCACGAGCGACCACTAAGCATGGATTTATACAGACTGATGTCCAGATCAGACAATCAGAAGTGAACAAGAAATGGGAGGGATCGACTCGGTTAGTTAGCAAAGTGGGACATCGGATGGCCAGGTGAACTACACTGGCTCCATACACACAGCAGGGGATAGAGGTAGGGGAGGTGACAATATAACAAATATTAACATGGTGAAGATGCACATCAAAGGAACACACAGTGATTACCAGATGAGAGCTGTAGGTCAGTAGATACATACCTGTGAATGTAAAAGAGGGTTGATCAGAAGGAAAGGAGGAGTTCATGGAGCTGCATAATGGTTTCTGGTTTTAAGTCGTCCACACTTAGAATGGCCACACTTTGAATAAAGCCACAGTGCCCATACCTTCACTCTTCTTTTTCTTATCACCAATATTTCTCCCCCTCCCCCACCCCCCCTCCCCCACTGAGGGCAGTGTCATTGTTCCTCAGTTTACCCTCTTCATTCTTTTGACTTCTTCCCCATTTGTTATGAGCCGCTGGAAATTGCTTCTATGGAGCAGCACAGTGAGCATCAAGAGGAAGAAGAATATAAAGATTTCCCTATAGTGTCTCCATATTTTGATTCTGCTCAGTCAGTGTGAGATTGTTGGCTTGTGCAAAGTTCATGGATTTAGTGTCTTAATTTAAAACAGGATATTTTGGTACATGAAGTTATTTATTTTTATACATTGGATTATTCTAGTGATAAAGTCATTTTTCTGGAGGCTTCATTTGCTCAAAAAACGGAGACTGTTTACGCTGATCTCGGCAATTTCCGTAAGTGAATGAGGCTTGATTAGGGGCATGGTCTTTCAGGGCCAGACATATTTTCTTTACTTGAGGTCATAGGTGTTGTAGACTTGTCTATCAGGTGGGCACACACTGGTTAGAGAGGTCAAATGTGTAAAACTTAAATTTAAGCGGAAATATCGTCCATAAAAATTCACAGGTCTAGAGCGTTATTCTTTGGTGTCTTGTTCCATGTGTACGGCTAAATGTTCCACTTTTATCTTTGGATATAAATAAACTTGTGAATTTTGTTTAAGACGCTGGACTGTTTCCTCCATTTATATTTGTGGCTGGGTTCGCCACGGCTCCGTGCTGGTTTTTCTTTTTTTCTTCATTTATTGAAAAAAAAAGACTTGTGTATGGAAAAGGACAAAACCTTTCAGTAGATGGAAATTTGGGATGTTTTTCTGATGTTTTCCTAATGTCCCCAACTCCTCCAGGGTGAATGTCTTCAATGTGATGCGGGGGAGGGGAAGCTCTTGGATAGACTCTCACTTGGTGAGTCAGTTGCCACCAGCAAATCTTTCATTGACATCAACCTCCTTGGCGCCGCCTCGTCCCCGGCAGGTAATGGTATCCTCTTCCAGGAAGGGTCCCCGTATTCCCCATTCTCCTGCAGGTTTCTTCCCCTGTGTAATGTTCCCTGGGGTGTGAAGAGCAGGAGGTGATATAAACACTGTATCTTTACTTTCATTTTCTCCTTTGGATCTCTATAGTTTCTTTAATATGAGATCCATCGGCGTCTGTCCATGGTCATCGGTTGTCGATACCACTCCATAGCAGAGCAGGATTAGGAGATCAGACCTCAGATGGTCACAGACCAGGTGCAGAGCCGTCCTTCCAATGATGGGAATTCATATCCCTGACTATGTAGAATCTTATTTAACCCTTCAAATTATATCACTAATTTATTAAGTCATTTTTTTTAACCTTTGATTTATTCACTCTTAAAACCAAACAATCTCTTAATCATACAGATAAAGAACTTGCACATTACAGCAAATTACCAATGACCCAAAGTGCTCAAACCAAATGGATGATTTTATTATTGGATTATTTATCACACAGGATCCAATTAGCCAATATAGGGGAAAAATGCAAGAAAATAGTTTTTACGCACACCACTACCCACAGGTCCAATAATTGCTCCATCACAGGACATATCCCTTTCTCCAAAAAAAGGGTCAGAACCGGCAAATGTAATGTTTGAGGGGAAAGGTCAGGGACTAAGCACAGAGAGCTTCCTAGAAAGTCCTGTCTGTACAGTGGAGGACCCGCCCCAAGAAGGGCGCATCCATTCTAGCCCTGCAATATATAGGTGCTCAGCCATCTAAAGTTACAAATTTCCCAACCCAAATTTTTTCCCGTACCAAATACATTTACTGGGGGAATTAAAGTAGTTGTAACAGGGAAAAAGCATTTTATTCTAAGGGGTTTGGGAGTGGACTGATAAACCCGTGTATGTCATGATGGGTAAGTAAGGAATTCCTACATCCTTGTGCAAATTGTTTTGATCTGTGGGTTTAAGATTTTCTTGGAGTAATTTTATGAAGTTGGTTTTTTTAACCTTGATTTTATTCGGGGGAGAAGGGGGAATTCAACAATTTCCGGATTGGTGGGGGGAATGTCTGGTTTGTAACCCCTCCACTAGGTTTCCTGGACATTGTAGGAAACCAAAGGGGGTAACAATTTTTCCCTTTTGCACGCTACCCCAAATTAATTTAAAGTTTTTTTTTTTTTTTTCCATTTTTCCATTAAGAAAAAAAAAAAAAAAATTAAATCCTTTTAAACCTCTTGGGATTCGGGGCTCAGGGAAAAAATGATCTCTACATTGGACAAGATCATTTCCAGTCGCCGCCTCTAAGCCCATAAATTCCCCCAAACCCTCGCGCATTGCCGACTAAAATCAGTCCAAGGACAGAGCCAAGTGCAAAGTGCCAGATGAACTAAAATTTAATCAAATGGGGGCCTCGGTTATTCCTTGTCTTACTGAATTCGGGAAGTAATGGGGGCCCCACTTTTTTTACAGGCAACAGTCTCTCAATTTTACAAGCCCCACTTGGGCTTGGAAGCAGACCTGGATTCGTGACAAGTGCCTGCATGATGACACTTCACTAGGAGGTGTTTTAAGTTTGAGGATCTCCCTGTAAACAACTTTCCATGACAGCGTTAAAAAATACAACTTGTTCCACTGAAAAACAAGCACTTGTAGGGGTTGAAACTGAAAAAAAAAAAGGTATGCATTTAAAGGGGTTGTCCCCCATGTTTTTCCCCAGTGACATTTTCAGATTCACATACCCTGCTTGTCTGGTTATGTAAATTGCTGCAATAGCACCCCCCCCAACCTGACCAATTCACAGGACTAACGCATGGCATGAGACAGGAGATGTGATCTATAGTGACGGAAAACACATTTAACCCCCTTTTTTGGAGAGAACACACTGTTCTCAAGCTCCCCGGCTTCCTGTGTGCCGACCTGGGGGACTCACTCATGCTCTTTTAAAATCAGCAAGGCAGCTTTTTTTTAACTGTCCATTGATGAATGGGGGGTAAAACAGTAAAGGAGGGAGAGTTGGGGGCCGCCCTTTTCGGGGGAGGCCCCATTGGAGGGTCAGTTTTTTAAATTGTTTAGAGGGTGTAAGGTATTTAATGATGGGAATTCATATCCCTGACTATGTAGAATCTTATTTAACCTTCCAAGTTATCACGAAATAAATCGAGGTTAAAAAAATGACTTAATAAATTACTCTTAAAAAGAAACAATCTTTTAATCATACAGAAAGAATTTGCACAAATTACAGCAAATTAACAATGACCCAAAGTGCTCAAATCAATTTTATTATTGAACTATTTATCACAGTGGATAAGCCAATATTGGGAAAAAAATGCAAGAATTGAACTAAAACGACACATTCACTCTCCAATATTTCCCTATAAAGGGACAATTCCTTTCCCCAAAAAGGGTAAAAAACCGGGAAAACAAAAAAGTAATGGGGGGGGGGGAAAGGTCAACTGAGCACAAAAAAGCCCCCCTAGAAACCCCCGCCCTGTCCCCGTGGAGGCCCCGGCCCAAAATAGTCCCCCACTCTAGATGGCTGCCTGAAATTACAGGCGCTCAAATTTACAAATTCCAACAGATCTCCCCATAATCAATACAGTTCCTCAGGGAATTATAGTAGTTGTATAGAGGGGAAAAGCATTTTATATCTAAAGTGGTTGCAATGGACTCAATCACCTATGTATGTTACCGATGGGTAAGATGTAATTCCTACTTTTTTTATTGTGAAAATTTAGTTCATCGGTGCTTAAAGTTTTTTCTTATTTTAAAAAGCAATTTATGAATTTTTTTTAAACATTAAAATTTTTCGTGAGAGGGGGGGGAATTCCCCAATTTTCCTCGGTTGGAGGAGGGAAATGTCTGGTATCTGTAATCCTCATTGGATTTCCTGCATTTAGAAAATCCTAATGAGGGTAACAATTGTCTCCTTTCTTACGCTCATCCTAATTCAAGCTCTTTAATTTTTTTTTTTTTTCATGTAAAAAATGGGGTAAGGGGAAGAACAAAATCTTTAAACCTCTTGGAGATCTGATGCTCAGGAGAATAAAATGTCTGTACATTTGGAAGATCATTTCCAGTCGCTGCCTTAGAGCCCACAATTCCCAAATCTCAGCTGTTCAGCATTGCAGTTATGAAGTAATTTAAGGGGATGTGGGATTGGTTTTTACCTTTGAGATGTCCTCTTCCTTTATTGCTGCTGCAATAATACCTGAACATGTTCCTGAATTGGTCTCTAATTCTCTTGGCTCTGTCCCTGTGGGCTGATGTCAGTCAGCCAAGTGCCCAATGCCAGAGAAACTACAAGAGGCACCACATTTTTACAGGCAACAGTCTATGTACAGTTAACAATCCCACTTGGGGCCCTTGGAACCAGACCTGTATGCGTGATGAGTGCCTGCATGATGACTCTTCACTTTGCATGGCACCATTAAAAAATACAACTTGTTCCACTAAAAAACAAAAACAAACAAAAATCAAGCCCTTGTTTGGGTATATGAACTGAAAAATAAGGTGCACCTTAAAAGGGTTGTCTCACCATGCTGTTTCCCAGTGACACAGGCAGCTTCAGATTCACATACCCTTGCATTTCCTGGTTATGTGAATCACTGCTATAGCACCACCCATAGTCTTTCAGATCAACATTCACAGGAATAACTGCACTGACTAAACAGGAGATGTGTTATAGTGCACAGAACTACAGAGCTCGAAGTCAACAGCCAAAAGTAATGAATCCCCTTTGGAGAGAACACATCCATTCTCAAGCTGCCAGCGTCCTGTGTGCCGACATGTGGGGACATTACTCCCTGCTCTATTGAATCAGGGAGGCAGCATTTTAAGTAACTCCACTATCTCTATAGATGAATAGGGATATAACAGGTAAAAGGAGAGGGGGAGTTGGTGTTGTCCCCCTTTTTCGGGGGAAAATTGCCCCACTTGGAGGGCAGCCTATTGTTGTGTAAGGGGGATAGTATAGTCCAGATCCTTCATTCTTCTTTTTCTTATGGGGCCAGTATCTTCCTCCCCCAAATCTTTGTTCCGTTTTCCCTTTCTTTTCTTTTGATATTTTCCCCCTTTTTTTTTGAGCAGCTGGAAATGGTTTCCATGATCAGCACAGGAGCTCCAAAAGGAGGAAGAATATCACGATTTCCCCATAGTGTCTACTTTTTTTTGATTCCGGTGGTGAGATTTAGCTCATGAGTCGTTGATGGATTTTTTGTCTGGAGTTTTAATGTACTACAATCTTCTGTTTTAAAGTTTGAGTAATTTATATTGGATCATTCTGGTGGTAAAGTCCTTTTTCTGGAGGCTTCATTTGCTCCAAAATTTGGGACTGGTTTTTTTACCTGATCTCGGCAATTTCTGAAAGTGGGTGGGTTTAAAATAGGGGTGTGGCCTTTCTGGCCAGATTTTTCTTCTTGGGCATATTGTAGACTCCTCTATAGGTATACAGACACAAATAAAAGGGGTCAAATTATAAAACCAAAAGAGGGAAAAATTGTCCGCTTCCCATAAAAAATTACAAAACTAGGCGTTATTCTTTGGTGTCTTGTTCCATGTGTACAGCTAAATGTTCCAGTTTTTTCTTTGGATGTAAATAAACTTGTGAATTTTTAGGGGAAGCTGGACTATATTTCCTCCATTTATATTTCTCTGTGGATGGGTTCGCCATGGCTCCGTGCATCCGGTTTTCTAATTCGGTGAGCTAGCTTTTTTTTTATTTTATTATGAATGAAGAAAAAACTTAAATGGAGGAGGGAAGAAAACCTTTTAGTAAAGGAAATATTTAGGATTTTTTCTGATGTTTTCCTAATGTCCCCAACTCCTCCGGGTGAATGTCTTCAACCCCAGAGGAGCCGCCTCTTCCCCCAGCAGGTAGTGGGTTTCCCCCTTTTCCCGGAAGGTTCCAGTATTCCCCCTTCTCCTGCAGGTTTATGTGTAATTCCCAGGGGGTGTAAAGAGCAGGAGGGATCCAAACACTGGATCTTTACTTCTTTTTCCTCTTTGGTCTCTATAGTTTCTTTTTATAGATCCCTCAGCGTTCTCCCTTGTCTCGGGGTTGGGTATGCCCATGCAGAGCGGATTAGGGATCAACCCCAGTTTGGTTTTCAGGGGGTGCAGAGCCTCCCTTCAATGATGGGGGAATTTTATATCCCTGATTGTAGAATCTTATTTAACCCCTTTAAATTTTTATACTAATTGATTTGTTATTTTTTTTTTAACCTTTGTTTTTTTCACCTTTAAAACCCCAAAAAACCCTTAATCGTAAGATAAAGCACTCACACAAAAATTTCCAATGACCAAGTTTCTAAACCCCAAAAATAATTTTTTTATTGGATTATTTTTTCACACAGGATCCAAATTTCCAATTTTGTGGAAAAAAGCAAGGAAATTGTTTTTTACGCACAACACTACAAACCTTACTGTACAAAAAATTGCTCCCTCACAGGACAATTTTCCTTTTTCCAAAAAAAAGGGTCAGAACCAGCAAACAATGTAATGAAGGAGGGGGAAAGGTCAGACTAAGCACAGAGGGCTCCCTAGAAAGCCCTGCTTGTACAGTGGAGGACCTGCCCCAAGAAGGGCGCCCCCCGCTCTAGATGGCTAGCTCTGCCAAAAAGCAATCGTTAAATTCCAACCAAATTTCCCAAAAACCCAATGAGTTCCCCAGGGGATTTAAAGTAGTTGCATACAGGGGGAAAAAACATTTTAATCTAAAAATGTTTGGGGTGGGGTCCATCACCTATGTATGTCACCGATGGGTAAGATGTAGTAATTTTACTGTATTTTTTGTGCAAATTGTTTAATTATGGGTTAAGATTTTTATTTTAAGAGCAATTTAGAAATTTTCGCTTTTTAACCTTTATTTATTCAGTGAGAAGAGGGGGGGGGAATGTCTCTTCGGGCTGGGTTTTGTAATCCTCATTTAAAATTTTTCCCACAGTTGTAGGGGAAAACTTAATGAGGGTAACAATTATTCCTTTCCATGCTCCTCAAAATTTTTTTATTTTATTTTTTTTTGTTTTTGTTTTAATGTGAAACAAAGAACGAATAAAACTGAAATCCTTTAAAACCCCTTGGAGATCTGATGGCTGGAGATTAAATAATCTTACATTTGGGCAAAATCTCTTCCCCGTCCCCCCCCCCTTTGAGTCAATCAATTCCCCAAAAAACTCAGTTGCTCGCATTGCCTTATGAAGTAATTTAAATGATGCGGGAAAAGGTTTTACCTTTTTGGGTGCCCTTCATTGCTGCTGCATAATACCTAGAACATGTTTCAGAATTTTGGTTCCAAATTCCTTGTCCCACTGAAATTGGCCCCAGGGGCAGAGCCCAAATGCAAAATGTCAAGGAACTACAAAGGAATCAAATGAGGGCTTGGTTTTTTCCCTTAGTCTTTCTTAATTTTTTTAGATATTTGGGGGGGCCCCCTTTTTCAGGAAATCTTTGCACATTTTTCAGCCCCACTTGGGCCCTTTGGGAAACCCGACCTGTATTCGTGATGAGTGCCTGCATGATGACCCTTCCCCCAGGGGGGTCTTTTTTGTTTTTGGGGCTCTTATAACTAAAAATTTTCATGACTCCATTAAAAAACCAACTTGTTCCCCTAAAAAAAAATCAAGCACTTTGTATGGGAGATCAAAATGAAAAAAAAAGTATGCCTTAAAAGGGGTTTTTTCATCGTTTCCAGTGATACAGGCAATTCAGAGTAAAGTACTCTTGCTTTTTTCTAGCTATGCAAATACTGCTATAGCACCACCCACAGCCTCAGATCCAATTCACAGGACTAACTGCCTGACATGAAGCAGGAATGTTTTTCTATAGTGACAAAAATTAGAGCTCAAAGTCGGCAACCAAAAGTAAAGAAAACCCTTTGTTGGACTGAACACCTCTTTCCCCAAACTGCCCGTCCCCATGTGCGACCCGTGGGGGCATCACTCCCGCTCTATTGAATCAGGGGGCAGGAGGACGGTAACCGGAGAAACCCGTGTGCACTCAGAGCAGATATTACCTGGCTCAGGAAGGAGATTTTATCAAAAACCAATATATGTAAAAGGTTTTTTTCTTCTCGAAAATTTGGATTTAAGAATTGTAGTGGAAACTCCTCTAAGGAAGGTGGGATGGGGGAAACAGGGGGTTATAATTATACTGGGGCTGATAAAGCTGTAATGGTGTTTAATTGAAAATATTCTGGAAAATGTGGTGGAGCGGGGGAGGCAATTAAATTATGCACTGACCTTTACTGGGTTATACCGCCCTGGCCCGGTCCCCGTCATGGGAATGCACAGCACCTGCTATCAAGTATGTAAGTGCTGATGGTTTAAGAGGGGGCCTCTCCTCCCAAAACCCTTTAAAGCCCCCGGGGCACAATAACTGCAGCATCTAAGGGGGTTTATGCCCAGGGTAGATTTTTTTTTGGGGTCCCCCGCGACTGTAGATCCCTTTGGGACCCTTTAGGCCTCAATCAAAATTTGGTTTGTTTAAAATTTTAGTGTATTTTGTAATCCCCAATATGGCAATTTGGTTTTAATAGTAACTGGGGGAAAAATTTTTGAGACCCGGGTTTGGAGAGATATAAGTATAGAGATATTTAAAATGTGTCAAATCCGATGGTCTCTAATAATTTCTCATTGTTACCCCCTCCTAAATAGCATTATTGGATTACACAATACACTAAAATGTGACACAAGTGGTGATTGTAGGATTGACACGTCTCTCTGCAAGTAGAGAAGTGGGTCCGTTTCTTTACTTTTTCCTCAAGAAAAGACTGGGTAGGGGAGAACAAACAGGCACACCAATGTAGTGTGGTAAGATTATAGGAATCCAAAACTTTATATAAGTCGCTCACCTTTGTTGGTTGCACAACACATGTGGATAGTATATGGGTATATACCCCAGATATGGCACTGGTGTCTTCTTTAACAGCTCCTACTCCTCACACTCAAAGCAGGAGGACAATATACTTTTGAAGTTGCTGCTGGTATATTCAGCAGCAAGAAGAGAACTCTAGCGCTTTAAAATTGCCAGCAAAAAGGGACATAAGATTCTTTTTCTAGATAATGTGAAAAATCTTCCCTATATATATTATATAATATATATATATATATATTATATATTAATTTTAAATAATATTTCAAAAGGGGAGATTTATTATAAAAACACAAGCTATATCTCAACTCGTTTCACATGTCTCATCAGGAGAATGACAATTTTGCAAATCCGACTTCCTTTTAAAACAGAAAGGACCGCCAATTCTTAATTGAAAACAATGATGCATATTATCAACCCCTTTATGAACTTAAGACATACCTTTACCCCAACCTTCTTTACCCATGCCGAACTGACAACCAGACGCCGGCATCCACTGCCGCGCGTCAAAACTGGAAGTCGTCATCAGACTCGTGGAGTGATGTTTCCACCACACCTAATCATCTCCAAAGTGTTACTGCGCTTGCCCATTGCCAGCACTTGGGCGTGTGCTCTTTGTTGTGCAGAACACATTGAAGACACTCCTATTTAGACATATTCATGAAACGATTATCCGGAAACTCCATTTATGTATCAATTTGAATCGCCTTACTTTTAAGCTTCAGTTGATAACCTCCTGGGCTTCATTAAGACCCATGGGGCTCTGAGTATTAAGTTTGAAGATCCAATAGATCTCCTTATTGATCAAAGCTTGGAGTCTACTACGTATTCCTGAATGAAATCAATAGGTTGTAGCTTTAAACTATAGTCACTCTTAGGTTGTTCCTCTGATATCTGCCTAGGGAGGCTATATAATTTGTTCTTTTTCTTAATGCTAAACCTATGATTATTCGGGCTTTCTTGGGCAGTCTATCTTTTTGACTCATCTACTAGCGTATGGGGATATCCCTTATCTTTGAATCTGTCCACCAAAATATTGGCTTGTTCCCTAAAGATCTCATCAGAAGTGCAATTTTTGCAAATCCTTCGGAATTGTCCGAAGGGCACATTTCAGGTCCATTTTTATGATGACAACTCGTAAAATGAACAAAATTGTTTGAATCGACCAACTTGAAATGTGTTTTGGTGGAGAGAGAATGAATATTTTTTTTACACCCATTGCCAAATACTAAAAGAAAAATATTAAATGATCTTTTATAAGGCTGACCAGAGGAATACAGGGTTCATCTATCATATGGTGGGGACTTGCTTTAATTTTCAATTTACAGTGGTGAGGACTTGCTTTAATTTTCAATTTTATTACAGGCATCACTATACTTACCTACAGGGTTAGAACCAGTGATAAGAGGGGGAGTGGTGGGGTTGCCCTTTTCCAGGTGAGTGCTCCACCTGGATGGTCAGTCTGTTCATTGTGTAAGTGGGATAGTCTAGGCCGGATACCTTCAGTCTTCTTTCTCACCAGTCAATATTCCACCAGTGTTCTGATGAAGAGAGAATATGGAGGAACAAGAAGGGGAAAAAAATGTTTCTCTATATTGTCTACGTTTTATCTGCTCTAACTGAGAATGTTCACTTGTGATTATGTTCATGGATTTATTGCCCGATATCATAACTTTTAATGTGCATTAGAAGATATAGAAAATCCAGAACATCAATAAGTTAAATTTTTGTATAAGTTTAGTTTGCTGAAATTTGTGTTTTGTTTTTTTTTGACAATTTTCCAAACATGGGTGGGTAAGAACAGTGGGTGTGGTCTTGCACAGCTGGAGATAATTTATCTGCCTTTACTTGAGGTCATATGTGATTGTAGACTTGTCTGTCTGGCACAGACACTGGGTAGAGGTCAAATGTATTACTCTTAAATGTGGAAGAGGAAGAAAGCCTCTTTGGGATGTTACGCTTCTGATGGTTTTCTAATGTCCCCAACCAGGGGTGTAGCTAGAGACTCGGGGGCCCGGGTGCAAAACCTCAGCTCGGGGCCCCCTACCACTATAGGTCCCCATAGGCAGGTATATGTATATAGATAGATAGGTACAGGCAGGTATATAGTGAGGTACAGGCAGGTATATAGTGAGGTACAGGCAGGTAGCAGAAATTAATAACACTAATACTTACCTTAACTTCCCGGCCACTATGCAGCGATTGCCGCCTGCGCGGTGCAGGCGGCGGTGATACCGGCCGCTTAGTACAGTGAAGGCTGCGGCGCGATGAGATCAATTCATCGCGCGGCTGCCTCCTCGGCTGCACAGTCATAGGCTGTGCGGCCGAGGAGCGTCCCGGCACTAGCGGCATCACGCAGGGACGCTCCTTGGCCGCACAGCCTATGACGACTGTGCGGCCGAGGAGGCAGCCGCGCGATGAGATGATCTCATCGCGCCGCGGCCTTCACTGTACTAAGCGGCTGGTATCGGTGTATGCCGGCTGCTTAGCTTCATCGCCGCCTGCACCGCGCAGGCTGCAATCGCTGCGTAGCGGGCTCTGTGAGCCAGCAATGCAGCATGTAGCGAGCGAGGGCCCGGTCGCAGGTGCGACCGCTGCGACCCCTGTAGCTACGCCACTGTCCCCAACTCATCATAGATAAACCTCTTCTATATGATGTGGGGGAGGGGAAGCTTTTGCACTGGTTCCTCATTGTGCAGCAGTTCCCACCAGCACAAATCTTCGTGGACATCAACCCCAGAGGAGCCGTCTCTTGCCCAGCAGGTAGTTGTAGATCTCCTCCTCTTCCAGGAAGGTCCCCAGTATTCCCTATTCTCCTGCAGGTTTCTCCTGTGTAATGTTCCCAGGGGTGTAAAGAGCAGGAGGTGATCCAAACACTGGATCTTTAATTCCATCTTGTCGTCTCATCTCCAAAGTGTCTTGAAAATGAGATCCATTGAAGTCTGTCCATTGTCATCGGTTGTTACTACCCCATAGCAGGGTTAAGAGATCAGGCCTCAGATGGTCACAGGCCAGGTGGAGAACATGAGGTTGAGGCTAAACGCCTTATCTTGAGGGAGTCCTCTGGGTAATGTGACAGAAGGGATGGGGGATACTGGATGTGGTTGAAACGCAATGTTTAGAAAATAAATCATTAGAATCAAATTAGACACTTGCATCTCACTGATGGCATTGTTATGGTGGGAGCTGTATAGTTGGCACTTATGGTGGACCATAAGTGCTGGGCACCTATAGTAGGTGCTGTGTGTATGTATAGGCTTTTTAAGCAACTTGCGCTCTGCGTGGTTTTGGAGTTGAAAATTTTAGTCGGAAGAGTACTCCAATCCAATTCCCAACTATCAGCTCCTTCATAAACTGCAGAATGTAGGTGCGAAATACAAATATACATGTTGTCCATCTGAATACATTGTAAGATCATGGATGAATATAGTAAAAGGCTCCAGAATTATGTTGGATCTTTCTGGATGCTAATGCTAATACTCCTATAGTTCGTCATCTCCATAAGATCCCGTTAATGGCTTTAGATGGATTGGAATCTCTCAGGTCAAGGTTTGAACCCGTCCTAAAGAGGAGGAGGCGGGTATAGGATTCTCCTGGCAAATATAATTCAGGTTTTTTCCTACTGAAATACAGATCGTTACAGGGAGGAACCAGAAACTTCCTTTCATGTTTTTTATTTAACATTCCATGGATTAAAACCTAGGGGTTATGTGAGTGCGGAATGATTCATCCACCTGCAGCGCTGGCTAGGAGAGCAGGTCACGCTTGCACATTTACTCCCCATCTCTATTGGATTTTCAAAGTTACAGTCGAGTGGGCTGCCCTTCTGTTCGGTGGAAGTTGTGGAGCAGAGCCAGAGATGATGTTAAGGTGACAGTCCAGTCTGCAACCATCATCCTCAATGGTGGCATCAAACCTTTTTAATCTCTTTTACTAATGTCATTCAGTTTTTAAAAAGATTAATCTGGACTAAATCAGGTAACAAGTTTTTTTTTCTTTTATTGTGAGCAAAAATTAACGTCTTTAAACTGTTGGGAGGCTCTTGTGTCTAATGTAGAGCTCATATTTTCCTGTTCCAATCGCCGCCACAATAAGCTACCAAAACTTTAATTCCCCAAATTGTCAGTTCTTCAGCATTGCAGTTATTAAGTATTAATGGTGCACGCCGGATTGGTTTTAATTTTGTGAGATTCCTTCTTTCTTTTCTGCTGCAGTAAACATAGAACATGGTTCCCAATTCCACTTTGGAAATTCCATTGTAGTCAACTGACATAACTGGGTCACAGAAGACATCTGCAGAGCAGTGTATACTTGTTATATCTGTAAATAATTGACTAATTAGTAATGCATTTTGGATCGAAACCTTGAGAAGGCAAGACTGTTCAATGTAGATTGTTTTTATAGACCTACTCTTTTGCCTGTAAGGTCAAAATATAAAAAAAAAAACCTCATCAGAATGAAACACCACATACAGAAAACCAATGATCGTCTTCCTTATTTGATGGGATTTAAAATTCAAATAAGAACTGTCATTCAAGTGTCAAATATTTTCAATTAATCAACACTGTCTTGCTGTATTAGACGTCAATAAAGTGACCACAATATTGATCTTTCAGCCATCAGAATAGGTTCAGTGCAAAAAAAAATTCTCATCCCGCACAGCCCCAGTAATAAAAATGCCATGGGAGGGTGCACAAGCTGCCCCCATAGCAGTACCTCAGAGTTGTAGGAAGAAACATTTGAGAAATTAAGAGAAACATTGTGCGTGAGTACAAATTCCAATGAAGTTCGAATTGAGTCACAAATCTATATTTATATCAAACGTCACACTAATGAGTTATTGTCTACAGAGTTTCTTGCATAGATCTGATCTTGACGACAGCAGAACTAGCGAGGAAAACCGAAAATTAAATAAACTAAGAAGTCTCTCTATCCAAATTGGTCTCTGAAATTCCCTTGTAGTAAGACTGACCTAAAACCCAGGGTCACAGGGACTTAGAGCCACGTACATAATGCCAGAACTATTATCGAATGAGAGATTGTATTCCTTATTCTTGAAGATACTGGTAGCGAACACATTGTTACAGGCAACTGTCTCTGTATAGTTTATAACCCTTAGCTTAGGACGCCTTGAAACGCAACCTGTATTCAGGATGAGTGCCTGTATGATGACCCTGCACAAGGCGATGTCCTTACAAGTTAGAGGTTTTCCGATCAAGTAATGGAATGGCAGTTGGAAATATATTTCTATGAAGAAGTAAGTTTGAGCGATTTTTATCGACAAAGTTGAAATCGGCAAGGTTTTTATGTGGTGATCTGAATTTTTCAGATCATTCGATAATTAAAGGTGACAGATTCTGAGCATCATCTATTAAGATCGCGCCTTTTTCGGCGCATCCTGTAATTTTGCGGCCAGCAAATCATATTATCAGAATAGAGCAGATGGAGAAGTTTGTGCGACGTCATGACTGGATGTTTATGGTTGCGATTGGCCTGGAAAAATCACATGACCTCGTTTTACATAGAACAGCGATTCCTGTTTTTCAGCCTCAGGTCTCACAGCTCTCAAGGGAAAGGAACGTGCGCTCTGCCTGTGGCCCACACAGCTCAGCGAAATTAGTCTATTTTCTGCACGAGAAACCTCTGCTATTAGCTGTGATCACCTTCAATTTATTTATATTAGAGATTTGAAGATTTTATGATAGTTAGCTAGAGATTTAAAGCACAACTACCGGTGTATAGTCACGCGGAGGTAGGCGGGGGGGGGGCCCCCGCGGGCGAACTACAGACAATCTCTATCTATAGAAGAACCTTGGATAAAGGTCACCAAAGACTTAGTGTTTGATATGTAGTGGAATATCGTCTTAAATTAAACAGTTTGCTATTGAAGTATTTCCTGGAATATTGGTCAGTCTGAACTTATATTGGATAAACACATTTCCTAGTTAACTGCAGGTCTCTTTGTTAGCTGCAAAACTCCACTTGTATTATCAGTATACATTTCAGATAGTGTTCAATTTTAACCCATTACACCTTGTGACAGTTATATTTCAACCTTGCACTTAAATTACAATCATCAATCATGTATCAGCACTCAGCACAGGTTGTTTGTTTGCCCAAAAAATCCGTTAACGTACGAAAACATCACAGTTACGTGTTTTTTTTTTTGACTTTTGCGCACGGGGCCAGTACTAGTTCATATGACGCAGCATCTACGTAAATCTTAAAAACCGCAATACTTATATTCTACCACAGGTGAATTGAAAGGTGCAAAAAATACAGTTTATTATATCAAAAACATATCAGATTACTGTTTTTTTGGACATTTTGCCCCAGTCCCAGATTTTTGATAGACACCTTGCAGTTAAATTTGGAATCCAGCAATTTTGTTTTGATTAGAGGTGATTTGAGAATAGCTGTGATAAGCCTCTTTTTTAATAAGAGACCATTCCAAAACTACTTCCATACCTTTCTCAAATTTTATCTATTTCTGGACATTGAGCGAAATGCATGTGTAAATTGAGCAAAGAGGGGGGGTAGGACATGGAGGAAGAGGTACGAGAGAAGGTGCTCCTTCCAGTGCTGGCACAACACGCATGCCAGCTGGATCGTCAGTTGCAGACCGTCAGGCCCTGTCATCGGCTGGCAGGGCCTGTGAATCTAAGTAACGAAACATCGTCGCCAATCTGTCCTTCAGTGGTTAATGCAACCTGCATCTAGCAGTGCTGAACCCTCCTCGTCCTCCCAGTCACGCTCACAAATGTCCGTCCTCAGCATCATCAGCATCCGCCAACATGAAGCAGCCTAATGTCAACTCGTGTACCCACCACTTGTTTATAATCCATTTTTCTGATAGAACCTCTTTGATGACAAAATGCGGTTGGGGTCAGAAGCATGTTAAAAGATCAAGAGATGATTAAGTCTGCTCTGACGCCCATTTACAGATGCCAACAGAGGAGGTGAAGGAAGCCGGTCTAATCGCAAAAATCCCGGCAGTTCGTCAACGCCTTGCAGTGCCTTGCTTGTAGCCCGCAGCTTCTGGATGAGAAAGTCATGACGCCCAAGTCCCACCTGTTGATGATTAATAAATGATGGGACATTGCGGGATCCATCCTGGTCTTTTCGCAGAATTTGCTTGCGAGCTTCATCAAGGACGAGGAGTAAGACGAGTCGGGTAGTGGTCAATACGGGTCCCCGCCACAAGAAAGGGAGAGGGCGTTCCTAGAAGTCCGCTGATATGATTCCCCAGCGCACGGTCAGCGCAAACCCCGCTCGCTCGCTTATCGCCGTCAAAAAGGTCCAGGACCTCTCAAGCTGTGCCTTTTCTTGTGAGCATGGTCCCCCTCTGATTCACTCACGATGTCATATGCCGCCTTTGCCGTAAACGCAAAAGTAGAGCAAGAACCTTAAAGTGGGTTAACCACCACCACATGTCTAGTCACATGCAGCGAATGCAATAAGTTGAAATGGAGGGAACACTTGGCCAAAAAAGGCCAGACCGACGCCCGGCCCTCCAACCACTGTCACACCCTCTGTCTCCTCCTCCTCCGCCACCACCTACGTTCCTCGCTGCCCATGTCCTCTCAGAGTCAGGATCAGGGATCAGCCTCCGCTTCAGCCTCCACCGTCGCCCTAGTACCACCAGCACACCAGAAAGAAAAAAAATCCCATCCTACCCCTTCTCCTTCCGCAGTTTGACGACCTGCACGCCGTACATGCTGCCCATACTAGCACCAGCCTTCAGTCTCTAGGTTTTGGGAACAAAGAAAACACTTTAACCCAAACCATCCCAAGCCAAAAGCCTGAAGTGTCGGCAATGGAGCCAGGCTTTTGGCCTGGAAATGTTGCCTTTCGCGTCTGGTGGACACAGATGGGTTTCGCGCACGTCATGGCCCTTCGGCCTGCCCCCATACCAGATCCCGAGCATGCATTTCTTTGCCAAAAAAGCCGTCCCTGGCCCTGTGCCAGCCACGTGTCATCTAAATTTCAAGCGCCGTTGTCTGCATCTGTGTCCGAAAAGTCCATCTCACCACCGACACATGGACTAGTAAGCACGGCCAAGTGCCGCTATATCTCAATAACAGCTCACTGGGTGAGCTGGTGGATGTCCTCTGGGGGTGACGTGGTGCTCTCAGCTCGGCGCACGCTACTTCAAAACTGCAGGGATGGGTGCAGGGTCTCTTTCCCCCAAGGTCGCTCTGGTGCATCACGTGCCCAGAGACACCAGGCCGTGTTGAAATTAATCTGCCTTGGAGACCGTCCACACACATGTCGGAGCTGTGGACGGCACTAAGCAACGAGACAGAGCGCTTAAGGCTGGTGACAAAGAACCTTGTGCCAGGCAAGTGGTGTTCGATAACGGGCGGAAATCTGCTTGGCCGCCTTAAGATCGGTAAAGCTGGAGCACATCCCTTGCCTGGCACATGTCATGAACCTTGTCTGTCCAGAAATTTCTAAAGTGCTACCCGGGTCTGGACTGCCTGCTGAAGGCTCGAGGTCTTAGGTTCGCACTTCCCGCCGTTCGCACCCCTGCTTCATCCCCGCCTGGCTGCGTTGCAGCGTGCCCAGCTTGGCCTCCCCGTCAACCTTCTCATTGGTTGACGTGGCAACCACGCTGGAATTCCACCCTCCACATGCTCCAGCGATTGTGCAGCAGCGCAATGCCATTACGCAGTACGAATGACACATGGCCTACAAGAGCTGTACGGACCTCGGGGTGTTGAAACCACCCGAGAGTGGAGGCGGAATAGAGCTCTGCACCATCCTTGCCAGTTTTTGAAGAAGCCACCCAAAATGGGTCAGTTGCGGACAATGCCCTTGTCCAGCATGAGCTATTTTGGTGATCTTAGTTCTGGAAGCGATCGTTGGACACTCTGAAACAACAGGTCCCGCCAGCGACTGATGAGGAGACGGACACAGATGCGGGGCACGGAGCCTTTCTCTCCGACAACATCCCAAGGCCCGACAGTTTCAACAATTTCATCGGTCTTCATTAAGGCCAGTGTGTCGGGGTCCAGAGCTAAGTGCAAGGTGGGCATCACTCTCAGGGTGCATCATCTCAGGCAACCAGGCTGTGTTGAAGCTTGTGCCGGAGGCAGCGTAGAGGAGGAGGAGGAGGTATTCCTAGACACCGATGTTTTACACGACGTCCCTGCCTTGGAACGCGGTTGGCGCGACTTTGCGGCGGAGGTATGAAGATGAGGAAGATCAGTTTGCTAGTGCCCCTCGACCCAGAGGCTTGGGAAATCAAGGCTCCATCTCTCTCCATGAGTTCTTGTGATGCTCCATTTCCTCAACATGATCCCTCGCATAAGGCCATCAAATGAACAACAGTTACTGGGTGGGCCACCCTCCTGGATCCCCGGTACAAAACAAAAAACAGCAATTTCCTTCACCCACCCAAATTAGAGATTAAAATGCAGGAAATGGAGACCTTGCTGATTGATCAATTGGAAGACATCTGTTGCGTCTGCTTCACGTTCCCAAATGTCACGGTGGAACAACATCAGGCGACTGACAGCAGTAGAGTGCCAAGTAGGCGTAGCGGCAGCAGCAGCAAGGTGGCAGAAGCCTAATGGGTGACCTCATGGCAATCTTTGATTACCACTCACCAACGCATGCAATGCAGGGCACACATCCAACACACAGAATCAGCTTAAGATCATGGTGCACGACTAACTGCTCTCAACACCGTATGTTTTTGCATGTGTTCCGGACCCATAGACTTCTGGTATCCAATAATTGGACGAATGGCCCGAGCAGGCTCGTCACGCCATAGTAGGTGTTGTCCTCCAGCAGCCAGCGTCCCTATCTGAGCGTACCTTCACACAGCTGAGTAGTCATTACAACAACGCATCCAGGCTTTTCCAGATCATGTTATCGTTTGACTTTCATCAAGATGAATCAGCATGGATCGTCTGAATGTTGTTGGACCCACATTGCCGAGGTCACCGATTAGTTGCCGTCTACTTTCACATTCCATTTTCAAACAGAAATGGTCCTCTGAAAACTTTTTTTTAAAATGATCATTTCTTACTGCAATATAATTTATTCACTTATCCGCAACAGTTCATTTTGATGGTTGTGCTGTAGAGGAACTGTAAAATACAGGCAAGGTTTCATGACAACACCGTATTCCATTACTCACTTTATCTTAAGAAGTTTTTCCGCATTGTCAATGGTTTTGAGGTCATTTTGCTGTGAGATACCAGCAATAATCATGGGTCCTTTGAACAGAAATGGACCTTCTTAAAGTGGCATTTCTCCCTCACAATTTTTAATAGTGGCTGAGAAGTCATATTTATAATTTTTTGGGTCATGCAGCTTTGAAATGCAAATGTTGTTTTCTAACAGACATTTGTATCTGCACAATTGTCAATAGTGGCTCAAGGGTGGATGTGCTGTCAGAAACCGGAATAGTAGGGGGGGGGGGGGGGGTGGGAGGGGAACACTGTTAATGACACACATTGCAAAATGACTTGTTTTTTGTCAAGATCTTTAACATAGCCAACAATCCCAGGATTGAGACAACCCAATTAATACACTGAAAAAAAGACAAACAAAGACATGGTGGGATTCCATCCTATTTTAAAACAATGTGTTTTCTAGAATTCAAAGGTACTAAAAAACTTTGCATGTACAAAAATAGCTTGTTAAAACAATTCCTCAGAATTGTACCAAGGGAGGTACAGGAAAAACTTGGACAAATTAGTTATTCAGAGAACATGGAGAGTATGGAGCACGGACAGAGAACTAAGTACAGATAACCATTTCCTCCAGCACGTTGAATAAAATGAGAAAAAGAAGCAAGATAAAGGCACCTGGGTGTAACAGGAAGCGTTAACCACCAGTATTACCAAGTGAAGCTCAATTGGTCGTAACCCACACATACGAGGAGGGCAAGCGTTACCCAGGTATTACTGTGTATAGATGAAGGCTTGGAGGTTCTCACACTTCCTCTTCCGCACACTGCTTCAGCACGACCAGTTTTCTTGCTGCGTCCATACAGGGCATTTAAACCGCGTGTTAATAATGACGACGCCAGCCGTGGGCTTTCACCGCACCCACTGTACTCCGGCCCAGGTCAGCTGTGGCCCAGAACAGGTATAGTCATGTCCCAGTGAAACTAAAATGGTGGTTGAAAGACTCTTTTTCCGGCACTTTTTTAAATGTGGGGGGTCATGCAGGTTTGGGGGCTCATTCTTGTGGCCCAGGACAGGTATAGTCAATGTCCAGTGAAACTAAAATGGTGGTTGAAAGACTCCTTTTTTCCGGCACTTTTTAAATGTTGGGGTCATCAGTTTGGGGCTCATGCTGTGGACCAGGACAGTATAGTCAATGTCCAGTGAAACTAAAATGGGGTTGAAAGACTCCTTTTTCCGCACTTTTTAAATGTGGGGTGTCAATGCAGTTTGGGGGCTCATGCTGTGGCCACATAAGGAAAGACAGTTAACAATGTCCATGAAACTAAAATGGGTGGTTTGAAAGACTCCTTTTTCGGCACTTTTTAAATGTGGGGTCATGCAAGGTTTGGAGGCTCATGCTGTGGCCCAGGACAGGTATAGTCAATGTCCATTGAAACTAAAATGGTGTTGAAAGACCTCCTTTTTTCCGGCACTTTTTAAATGTGGGTGGTATGCAGGTTTGGGGCTCATGCTGTGGGCCCAGGACAGGTATAGTCAATGTCCCGTGAAAACTAAAATGAGTCGTTGAAAGACTCTTTTCCGGCACTTTTTTTAAATGTGGGTGTCCTCAGGTTTGGGGCTCATGCTGCGTTCCAGGACAGGGATATACAAAGTCCAGATCCAAGTAACATGATGGTTCAAAAAATCATACTCCTTCTGGCACTTTTTAATTTGTGGGTGATGCAGGTTTAAGGGTCAGGCTGTGGTACAAGACAGGGATAGTAAATGGTCTGTGACTTTTTTTCTGTGACTTTATAACCTAGAGTGGTGTTGCCTAAGAAGTAGACGTATCCCTTGAACTGGTGTGATGTTAAATTCAGCTTCTCAGCCTTTTGGGTGTAATAATGAAGGTGTTGTTTTGCTCTCCCATATACTTTAATGGTAATCGCTACATAATGCGATGCTCACAATCGAAAAAACCATAATCGATACGGCCGACTATGCGACTATCGATCGATCTCGAAGCCACGCAATCGCTCAACACTATTTAAGATATCAGTTGTTAAAATATCCCACATTTTTTCAAAGTTTTTGGACATCTGATTCCACCTTGAATGATGAGAAATTAATCTTAATTTGTAATTGAGTAAATTTAATCACGTCTTTGATTTCACCCAGTGGTAAGCACATTGAATTATCCATTGTGGATAGCCATGTTCAGAAAATGTAATTCAACTCCTCTGCACAGTTCATAAATTTTATCTGTAGAGCAGATCCTTTTAATCTGTAAATATTGACCTATTGGTAAATTTTGGATCAAACCTTAAGGATGGCAAGACTGTGCATGTAGAGTGTTTTGTAGACCTACGCCTCTTGAAAAGGTCAAAATATAAAAAAATAAATCTTTATGAAACATCACATACAGAAAATTCATGTTCTGTCTTCCTTATTGGAGTGAGGTCTTAAATTTAAAGAATTTTCAAATATTTGACACCTTGAATGATCATCAACACTGCCATATTAAGATGTCGTCAGCCGTCAAAATAGGTTGTCCAAAAAACTCTTCCCACAGCCCCAGGAATAACTTTGCATATGAGGGTTCACAAGGACAACCGACACCAGTGGTTGTTCCAGGATATTATCTGCCTGTTGCCCTTATCACAGGCTTTCTCTACTTGTTTTTGTGTTTTTTTTTTTATATTCCCCTGATGAACCTTCATGCAAATGAGGGGGAAACACATCAGGAATGTAAAGAACTTTCTGTAAGCCTTATTATACATTTTAAATATGTTGTAGAGCTCTGGATTGGACTCTGTGATTATAGTAGGGTGATATAGGGATCTGTAGGGATATTTTCAGGTCACAGGGCTGTCCCTTTTGGGACGATAACTGTCTTCTAATTGAAGGGACATAATAGAAATCATAATAGGGTTAGATTTGGTTTCTCCCTGTATTCCTGTAGGAAACACGAGTTAAAGAAGAGATATATACAGGAGGAAATATGTGATTTCAAGTCTGGAAGCGACTACTAAACGTGAGTGACCACTTAGTGACAGTAAGCATTAATATTTGATCCCGCTAGATTTATAGCAATATATTGAACTGGACACACTGAGATTGTTAATATGTAATTTTATTTTTTATAGTGATGAGTAAAAGTTAAGTTTTAAAAAGATTACTACACCCTCAAATCTGATATGTTCACAAGCTGCCCCCATAGCAGTACCCTGGAGTTGTAAGAAGATGGATTCGGGAAATTCTAAAACGGAAAATTCCAACAAATTTTACGATTGAGTCATATATCTTATATCCATACATCATACTAATGAGTCATCAGCTTTTTTTCTTTTTTAATTTTTTTTTTTATATATAGGTCTGTTTCTTGAAAAATAAAAATGGAAAAGAAATTAAAAAACAATCCTCTCTCCAAATTGGTACCAATGAAACCTAAACCTTGTTTCCTTTACCCTTCCATACAAAAATATAAATCAATAAATCTGAGCTCGACCCTGAGGGAGGAGTTTGAGAGTTATTAATCTCAGAACCGCTGATGACAAATTTAAAGAAAATAAAGAAAAAAAAAAAAAATTTGGAATGTGTGTAATTTTGGGAGAACACAGATGACATTCCCAGTTTCCAATAGACAGCAATGCCCCGTGGGAAATACAATTAATCAAATGAGTGATCTAAAGATTTTTAGTCTTTCTGGAATTCCAAAGGATATTGGTAGAAGCCACGTTTTTACAGGCGACAGTCTCCGCACAGTTCACCACCTCACTTAGGGCTCCTGGAAGCATACCTGGATTTTTGATGAGTGCCTGCATGACGACTCTTCACTAGGATGTGTGGAAAATTTTAAAATCTCATACCCACGTGAGTGCTTGTGTGGGTTTTTTTTTTTTTTTTTCCTCTTTCCTTGTTGTGGGACCAAATTATTTATTTTTTTTTAATGTACCAGTAGGTAACTTTTTGAAATTTCAGTTTAAAACGTCAGTAAGGTTAAAAGGCGTTATTTGGGGGAGGTATTAATCTCCAAAATGCTGATGGAAAGATTACTTTTATTTTAAAGTACTACAACCAAATGGGAGCTATATAAAATTTGGTGAACACAGATGACCTCTTGCCTTTAAATGGACAGCTCTATAAAAATACATTATCCACTTATTTACACAGACCCTAAAACCTTCTTGTATATATGTATAGAAGAGTGGTAGAATATTAGGAGAGAGGAAGCATCCATAGTCTGGCTCTTGTAAACACAGGCGTAGGGGTCCAGCAGAGGCCACGTAAGTCTCTGCAGTCTCCTTCCCACTGTGGTGCTTGTACTTGGATGTCAGTCTCATCTCCGTTCCCAACTCCATTTCCCAGGATAGTGTCTGGCTCTCCCGGCTGCTCCGCTGCTTCTCCTCTGCTGACTGGCAGTTTGCCATTGCCTCCATGTTAAACACTAATCAATGTGGTGGGAATAACCTCTTAAGAATGAAATCCTCAGAACACCAAGGGAGAGGTTTTACTAAATTGAGTAAAATTGCTTCCTCTATGGTTGTATCTAGTGTTGAGCGATTATTATCGACAAAGTTGAAATCGGCACAGTTTTTATGGTGATCAGATTTTTTAGATCTGCAAAAAAATTTAGGTTAAAATCTGTGCTCATCTTTAAAGATCCCCTTTTTTTGGGCGTTTCCAATTTTGGGCCCCCCCACAAATAGTTAAAACGAATAGAGCGGGGTAAAATTTGTGTGGACGTCATGCGGGGAGTGTATGGTTGAAATTTGGCGGGAAAAAATCACATGCCCGTTTTCATAAAACGCGTTTCCTGTTCGCCCGTGTCTCTCAGGCCTGACAAAGGACGTTGGCGCTTGCTTTTTCCAAACAGCTCACGAAATTATTATATTTCTTCAGAAAACCTCTTTACTTGATCCTTTAATTTAGTTGATTAGAGATTGGAAAAATTTATATATTAGGGAAGAATTTTAAAAAGGGGCATCTACTGTGTAAGTTATGGGAGGGGCGGGAGGGGGGCCCCCCCGGGCGAACACAGACAACTCTATAAAGAAACTGGATTTTAATTCACCAAAATTTTGTGTAGACATTATTAGTTTTTTTATTAAATTTTCTATGAAATATTCCTGCACTTAAATTAATACTGCAATTTTTTTGTCCCTACAGGTGAAATTTATAGTGCCAAAAAATACCTTATTTTTTCCCAACACATTACAGATACTGTTTTTTACTTTGGGCACTTAAAACTTTTTTGATCTACTTTGCATTAATTTTTAATCCACAATTTTTTTTGATTTGAAATAGCGTGATTTGCGTCTTTTAATAAGAGACTTTCCAAAAATCTTTTCCCTACCTTCCAATTTGTATATTTCTGAACATGGAGCAAAATTCAGGTGGTAAGCGAGCAAAGAGGGGGGTAGGACATGGAGGTAGAGGTACGAGAGAAGGTGCGCCTTCCAGTGCTGGCGACAACACGCATGCCAGCGGATCATCAGTTGCAGGACCGTCAGGCCTGTAATCGCTGGGTCAGGGCCCTGTGAATATCAGTAACGAACAGCGTCGCCAATCTGTCCTTCAGTGGTTAATGCAACCTGCATCCAGCAGTCTTACCTCCTTGTCCTCCCAGTCACGGCCACAAATGTCGTCATCAGCATCGCCAGCATCCGTCCAACATGAAGCAGCCCAAATGTCAACTCGTGTACCCACCACTGTGGATAATCCATTTTCTGAAGACCTCTTTGACAAAATGCGGTTGGGGTCAGAAGGCATGTTAAAAGATTAAGAGGCCAAAAAGGATGATTTTCTCTGCTCTGACGCCCAGTTACTGATGCCATTAGAGGAGGAGAAGGAAGCCGGTCAATCGGCAAAAATCCCGGGCGGTCGGCAACGCCTTGCAGTCCCTCTTGCTTGTAGCCCGCAGCTCCTGGATGCAGAATGTCAGGACGACAAAGTCACCTGTGTTGATGATGATGATGACGACGACATTGCGGATCCAACGTGGTCTTTTCAGCAGAATTTGCTTGCGAGCGCTTCATCACTGGACGAGGAGGAAGATGATGGGGAAAGTGTCAGTACGGGTTCCGCCTCAAAAAGGGAGAGGGCGGTCGCAGAAGTCCGCTGATATGATTCCGCTAGCCACGGTCAGCGTAAACCCTGCTCCTCGCTTATCACCATCAAAAAGGTCCAGGACCTCTCAAGCCTGGGCCTTCTTTGACCAAGCCTCTGTTTCCCACCCAGCGATGCATAATGCCGCCTTTGCCGTAACCTCATAAGTAGAGGCAAGAACCTTAGGTGGTTAACCACCACCAACATGTCTAGTCACATGCAGCGAATGCATGAGTTGAAATGGAGGCAACACTTGGCCAAAAAAGGCCAGACCGACGCCGGGCCTCCAACCACTGTCACACCCTCTATCTCCGCCTCCTCCGCCACCACCAAGCGTTCCTCAGCTGCCCATGTCTCTGAGTCATGATCAGGGATAAGCCTCCGCTTCAGCCTCCACCGTCGCCCGAGTACCACCAGCACCACCAGAGACCCATCCTACCCCTTCTCCTTCCGCCAGTTTGACGACCTGCATGCCGTACAGCAGCCAGTCTAGCAGCCAGCCTTCTGTCTTCCAGGTTTGGGAGCAGAAGAAACACTTTAACCCAAACCATCCCAAAGCCAAAAGCCTGAATGTCGGCTTTGCCAGGCTTTTGGCCTTGGACATGTTGCCTTTCAGTCTGGTGGACACAGATGGGTTCCGCCACGTCATGGCCCTTGCTTATCCCCAATACCAGATGCCGAGCAGGCATTTCTTTGCAGGAAAAGCCGTCCCTGCCCTGGCCAGCCACATGTTTATCTAAAATTTCAAGCGCGTTTGTCTGCATCTGTGGCCGGAAAAGTCCATCTGACCACAGACACATGGACTAAGTAAGCACGGCCAAGGCCGCTATATCTCTGTGACAGCTCGCTGGGTGGGTGTCCCTGGGGTGACTGTGGCTCTCAGCTCGGCGCACGCTCTTCAAACCCGAAGGGATGGTGCAGGGTTCTTTCCCCCAAGGGCCTCTGGGGGCATTACGTGCCCAGAGAAACCAGGCCGTGTTGAAATTAATCTGTCTTGGAGACCATCCACACACAGGTCAGGAGCTGTGGACGGCTCTCCGCATCGAGACCGAGCGCTGGCTGGGTGCCAAGAACCTTGTGCCAGGCAAAGTGGTGTGCGATAACAGGCGAAATCTGCTGGCCGCCCTTAAGATCGGTAGGCTGGAGCACATCCCTTGCCTGGCACATGTCATGAACCTTGTCGTCCAGAAAATTCTAAAGAGCTAGCCGGGTCTGGACTGCCAGCTGAGGAAGGCTCGAAGTCTAAGTTCGCACTTCCGCCGTTCGCACCCTGCTTCGTCCCGCCTGGCTGCGTTGCAGCGTCAACTCGGCCTCCCCGTCAACCGTCTCAACTGCGTGTTAATAGATGACGGACGCCAGCCTGGGCTCTCACCGCACCCACTGTAACTCCGGCCCTGGGTCATGCTGTGGCACAGGACAGTTCTAGTCAATGTCCAGTTCAACTAAAATGGTGGTTGAAAGACTCCTTTTTCCGGCACTTTTTAATCTGGGGGTCAGACAGGTTTAATGGTCATACTGCGGTCCAGGACAGTTCTAGTCAATGTCCAGTTCAACTAAAATGGTGGTTCAAAGACTACTCTTCTTCTGGCACTTTTTAATCTGTGGGTCATGCAGGTTTTTAGGGTCATGCTGCGTTCCAGGACAGGGATATTCAATGTCCAGTTCAAGTAAAATGATGGTTCAAATAATACTGCCTTCTGGCACTTTTTTGACTTTTTTTCTGTGGCTTTTATAGCCTAAGTGTTGTGCCTAAGATGTAGCAGGTATCCATTTGACTGTTCTGGATGTTAATTACAGCTTCTCCAGCCTTGTTTGGGTGTAAGAATGAAGGTGTTGCTCTCCCATAGACTTTAATGGTCATCGCTCATAATCGACTGCTCACTATCGAAAAACCTTATCGATGGTGGCCGACTATCGACTATCGCCCGATGTCGATAGCCAACGTAATCGCTCAACACTAGTTGTATCACTAGTGTATTGCTCTACGCAGGAAGCGATCACTGGACTGGTCGAACTCGGTGACGGCCCCACCTGTGTATTCAACCCAGGAATAGATCACAATGTACAATGTTCTGCCAGATTCATGTCTGATGGTTTTGTTCAGAGAAATGTTTTTGTTAAAGTGACGGCTCCAAAACAGAAACTGGACACAGTCTTTATCTGTCATGTAATGGATGTCGCAGCTCCTTTCAGATGGAAATTCTGGACTGACCCTTTGTGGAGAAGTCAACCAGACCTTAAAGGGTTTCTCCATTCTTTTTTAAAAAAAAATGTTTGGTTTGGGGAGGGATTAAAATGTCTATCAATCCAGTCATGTGATGGGTGCATAGAGTGGGACATTTTTGTTGTGCACAGGGCACCTTGTAACCTAAGGCTGGCCTTGCCTAAGAACCTTATGCTTATCACTACTTATTCCTCATGTCATGAGCCATCAGTATAAGAGGTGACTGAGGCCACTCGGAGGGTCCACACTGAACCTGTTTTCCAGTGATGAACTAGTAATCCAGTGTGGGCCTCGTCCATCTCCTGTTTATGGCAGTATTGATCTCTTCCCACATTTTGCTTAACTCCACTATTTCAATATATGGTAGAACATGTGATAGAAGGAAAGTGTGGTGGAGTCACCCTTTTTGGGGCGAGTGCTCTGCTTGGATGCTCAGTCCATTAGTTGTGTTATAGTATAGGCTGGATCCCTGTCACTCCATGTCACCCCCCCTCCCCCAATGTCTTTGTTTCTCTGTATTCCATTCTCTTGATTTCTCCCCAATTTCTTATGAGCAGCTGGAAATGGTTTCTATAGATCATCCCAGTGAACTAAAGGAGGAGGAAGAATATAACCATAGTAGTGAAGCATAGCCATGTTTTTTCAACCCTCCCTTTCCGGTAAAGTGACAGGCGGCCCCTCCCCTTGGCTTTCATAGTAACTTGAGAGTTCCCGCCTCAGCTATAGCCGCCGGGTGACATGTCTAGACAAGTCTTAGAGTCCACGTGTGTTTCCCCACCCACTATAGCTCTGGACATGTCTAGATCACTGTCGTAAGGCCTGCAAGGTTAAAACGTTAGAACAAGCCAACGGCAGGTCTTACTGGCGTGTATGTTAATACGTACATACAGAAAACGCCTCCTCCCACCAGCCCCCGCAGAAATATAAATGAGACCACTTCAATGATAAAAAGTTTTTTAAAAAAACTTTATTTGATAGCAAACTATTTAATGACAGCATTGAAATTTTATCAATATCTGTTTCCGCTTCAGAGCGTAAACACTTTAATGACTATAAAATGCGCTATTCAGATATAAGAGAGAAGCAGGTCATATTAATGTACATGAAAATACATATTTTACAAAGTTAACCATGTACTCTGCAATATTGGTGTGCGCCCTTTTTTTAGGAAGTAAACTCCGCCCCTGTGACACACCAGCGATGGCAGTGGAGTAGGTAGAATCCTCCGTTTAGGGGCTACACCGCAGAATTCCAGCGCAATATTTAAGCCGTCCAGAATCTCTTGTAGATAATTCCCACAACTGTAGAAGGTATATTTAATTCGGTACCTAGTCTTGCTAAATGGTATTCCGCCGGAGGGAATATTGTTTTTGAGCCCGACCGTGACTTTGAGTAGGCGCTTCTAACCAAATCCATCAATTAGACCGCTACCCGGAACAACCATTTTCCCCTATAAGATAACTTGATCCTTATCATATCCACGTAACAGCATTGTCTGGTACAGTCTGTTTAGCAAGAAGTTCGGAATTTTTCTTAAATCGTGGATTGACATGACTTACAATCTCCAGGAAACATCGCTTATATCAGAAGTTTTGTATCTGAACCCTTGCTGATGACCAGGATTAAGAGCTGTAACAAGATTTAAAGTCGCAAGATCTTTTTGTGTCCTGTTTAGCGAGTAATCCAAGTATCTCCTGTAAGAATTTCTGCGTATTTTTTTAATTTTCACTTCAATCAGATCGTGCGATATAAAATGTCTCTAATTTCAGTGTCGAGACGCGTTGCATCCATTCTGGCGTATGTTAGTTGTAGGTGTAGCAACCACCGTTATCTTATTGAGCTCTAGTGTTTAGAACCAAGTACATTTTCTCAGCGTGTTCGCTTACTTTGTTAAAAAGTAGGCTCGTATTAACGGTAATTGCAAAACCCAACAGCGCCCTATGAACCCGCCGCTTTGATGCACTAAGCTCTTCTTTTTCTTAGGGAGCTGTGTTTTTATCACTTCAGGCGTTTATAGCCTTTATGCCACTTTAATATTTTTTTCTGTCGCTCTTTTAGGGATTCGGCCCTTTAAGATGTTTAATGGCTATTTTCCCATATGGCTGCTATTAAATCAATACTAAGCCTTCCTCAAAATAATTTTCTGGACTGGATTGGCCTTCACTAACGTTTTTTAAGAGCCCAATTGCGTCGCAACCTCTCCGACACTCTGTCGTTACTATGTACAGAGGTCTAACTGTATAGGCTATTCTAAAGTTCAGTTTCTTTTATATCTATTTTTCTTAGGAACTTACAAACGGCTGTAAAGCCGGTGGAAAAAAGCCTGATCTTAAACGAAGCGGCTCAGGGTATTGTCTTTTAAATCAACTAATAGCCATAAGGCTCACGGGTGGTGCCATCCTCAAAGCCTGCAAAAAGAAGCGGGTTTTCCCCGGGGTACAATCTGTCACGCTAAAGTTATGACTTGCAATTTATCACGGGGTTTTAAAGAGAAATCATTACTTGGTATTTAAATTTATCGTACTGACTCTTTTTTTACGCCTGGCAGAATATATTATGCACCAGATACAATATACTTAATTTCTATTGATGAACAAACTTGGTAAAGGCCTTCTCTATCTCTAAATCCCACTGGCACTCTCCATAAGGTCATCAACAACTGTCCAAAATTTTACCTAATCAGGTGGGGAAATAACTCATCTATAAAAGTATTCGGCAGACCTTTGATAAATCTGATGCTGGGGAAAGAATGAGACAGCTCATCGTATAATGTTTTGCCAACTATTCATAAAACCAAACAATAATTTCGGGTTTGTGTATAAATGTGTTTCAGCATTTTGTAACAGTTGTCTTACAAAAAAAAACTTTTTCCAGAATTGGAAGGTCCCGCAAAAATGCAGAAATGGGATGTTGTAAGCGTGTGTCCATGATGCTAATAGACATAATGAAAATGTTATAAATATTGTGGTGTATAACACTGTAACAAGTACGTTTAGTCCGTGCACGTTGGACCGCGGGCTCTTTGTTATTTCAAGTTTCTTAATAGAGCTTTCGTGAGCTTCTTAAATCTGAATATAGCTCATCTGAAACAAAACAAAATAGACCGGTGTAAGTGTCTGATCCGGGTAACAGAAACCAAAAGGTAACGTCGTGGTATCATCTAACAAATACCTTTTTGTATATACACTCTGAGGACTTACTCGCAGAGCTCTCGTCTCAATGCGCCACACCCACCTATTTCTAACAATACTATACCCGGCTGTTCCAGAGTTATATCAGTCATGTATGGATTGTTGGTGTACGGCCAAAACTAAATCTTTTAGTCTTTCAAAATTAACGCTTTTGACATTAGCAACATTTAGTGTTATCCCCTTAACTTTCATCACAGTTTTGCCGTTCAGTTTGTAACCATAAGTTTTGGGACCTGCTGAAACAAATTCTGTGATGTGTCGTCGGAAATCTCACCGGTTAATTCAACCAGAAAATCAACCTAAAGCGCTTCCAGTCACCCTCTCGGTGCACAAAAGATTGACTGAATCTGTATCATGATACAGACACGCTCTCCTGCAAACGGTCCATGAAGCGTGTAGCAGTTCGAGTCGGCTAAGCGGGCTTGTAAAGCACGCTATAAAAATGTTGGTGTTTTTGTCAATTGTGTGGTGTTTTGCTCTGTATATTTCCAGTTAATATTGCTGTCTCATCGTCAAATAAAATTCAACTCTGATACATCATATATGGGAGAAATACGAGCGAAAGACTCATCGGGGTCTGTCCCCAGATGGCGGTACCGGTAAATTAGCCTCTGGCTCAAGACTTTCCCCCATAAAAATTTAAAGAGAAAAGTTTTGGAGATCTGTCTTTTAGCAGGATTTACAGCAATATTTGCAGCATTTAAGTTGCAGGCCCCTTTTTCAAAGAAAGGCGTCGATGTACTGATTTTGTCTGATTCGTCCGTGCACCAGCTAGGGAAACCCGATGGCATCTTGTTTATCCCCTAAGATGTAATTAGATGTAGGGTGTAATAGCGTGTCGGATGTGTATGGAAATGCCAAACTTCGAAGATTTGAGCGATCCTATACCCTTTTTTCTAACAGCCAGCTCTAGTTCTAATTGAGCACACACTGTGCCGGTCAGAGACCGCTGATCGCGCAATTCTGCACACATTACGCTTGTGAAGTTTAATGCTCAAGTGAAGCATAGAGGAAACATAATTTTATGATTCATTTTAACCGGGAGGACCGGATAAAAACAAATCTCTGAGGATAACACCTTAACTCGTGCGATGCCAAAGTAATTTTGTGTGATGATGTAACTAAAAATGCATAAATAATACGAGGGATGGCCCTATGGGGTATGTCTATGTTTAGTTAACAAAGGGTACAGACTTGTGAAATCGTAGTAATTTATCGTCTCTTCCTCCCCTCCATCTGCTTGTGTATAGGAGTTTGATGGGCATTATTTCTACACTACCCTCCAAAGATGGGCATCACGGGATCAGCGTGTAAACTGCATTTATTGAGAAAAGATTGAAACGGAATCATTTAGAATCGTGTCGTTCCAATTCGTGTTCCCATATTTAATTGTACCCGTACACACAACTTAGTAAAGAAAAAAAACATTTCTTAGGCCCCAAAACAGTAATACAAACTGACGCGTAAGTGGTTTTTGTGACGTTTATTTGTGTCATTCTGAATATGAGAAATTGGAACACACCTGGGGTAAAAACAACCCTGAAATTCAAATGCAGTGTGCTGTCCATTAATCAGGCATACCCGTCTAAAAAGTATTTTCCCTACTTTCTTTCGCCCCTTTCAGTGCGTGCTTATGTGTGATTTTCTCTGTTTGGGCCACATACATAAGCCACTGGATTAGCGGGTGATGAGAAACTCTTTTTGTTTTGTGATAATTGTCAGCCAGTAATATCGCTAGGTGTTTTTTTTGGGAGAAACATAAAATTGAAACTCGTCATACAAACAGAACCAATGTGGATAATTGAAAGGGATCAATACAGCGTATCACGACAACAAAGCTCTTTTCTTTCTTACAATACTCAGTAAACTTTCTTTCTAGTCATCTCCATTACCCCTGGCTCTGTAAGACTCCCCAAGTCGCTCAATAAACCTCAACATCATGCCGGACCAACATTTTAGCTCTACTTTAAGATCAAAAGTAGTGTGTTTTTGTGTCTCATCCACACCAAGAACTCCTTTTTTCTCACAGGTAACAATATAATCACACCGTACTATTCAACAGAGGTATAGGTCCCACATAGTTTTTGATTTTCCTCTGTGTTAAAGAATTGTGAGGAAGGTCCCTCTTGCCCCCTGAAAAGCCCTAGCCTGCGGTAGTTTACTGAGTTTTCGGGGTAAAAATTTCAGGCTGTCATGAAGGCGCAAGTCCCAGATCGGGTAAGGTTACGACATACAAAGGGTCCCGCCTTGTGTAAGGGGTTGTATCCGTAACTTTTCACGTATTAATTCTTTAACAATAAAATACGAATCGTACCGACCGGCGTTGTGCGCTATAAAAGTATTACCTTTGAATTTGCCACTGGTGAAAAAGCAGACAAACTCAAGGGTGCAGTTATTTACCCTCAAAATCCCAGAAGATGTTAGCCATACAGGTTTTTTAGCATGGATGAAATTAGGGATGTGAACCCATAACCTCCCCGTTTTTATTTTCCTGCACGTTTCAAAATCATAAGACATAGAGATCAGTCTCTTTAAACGGCTTATACACGTTTCATGTATACAAAGATGCTCATCATATCTCTCCATATGAGCTCCGCACACCCTGCAGCGAGACCGTCACACTCGTGTTTTTTCCTCCCCTATTGCAAAAAAAACCCGGCACATCTTGTTCACAAAATTTTAGGTCTGCAAAACTCAGGATTATCTAGCGCTAGGAGGCTTTTTGTGTGGTCTAGGCATCTACGGATTCCGACGAAAAAACCCGACGTGTAATCACATCGTAATGGGTTGACCTACACTCTCTGACAGTTCTCTCTCTGTACACGCTTTAAAACAAAAATACTGGCAAGATGATTACCTTTGTGGAATACACTGAACTACACTTTCACAAGAAGTATTTAGCACCGATTATCCTTTCACATTTTATACCGTGAGTAATGACCAGTCATGAGTGTAAAATATAAACTATTTTTAACCCGTAGGCTTTTTTCCTGTGTCAAAATAACCCATTTCCCTCGACTGTGGTAGAGCACTTTAATGACCATACTCAGATAATCTTCAAAACTCGCAATGGTCGCTAAAACTCACTAACTCATCATCAGTGATTGCCAGATCACATGTATCTGCTTAGCTTTGTTCAGTAAACTAGCATCACCAACATCAGCATCATTATCAATGCACATAAACTAGCAGCGCCCAGACACAGATAGAGTCGTAATTTATTACAATCATACAACCACGCCTTTTTCTTCTCAATGATTTCGACTGTAGATTGATAGCTTTTAAAAAGCGTCGTTTTGCCCACCACACACGTCTATTTTCTATGATGGTAACTACTAGTTTCAGACGTCGCCCGCTAAAAAACGTTCAGTGTTACTCTGCAGCGTGTTTCGCCACTGCATTAAGAAAGTATCTGCATTAAAACCACCACTGTCCTTTTTGTTGAGAATACAAGCGTTTAAAAGTTGGGGCACCTTCAAGCCTTAACTGTTACAAAATCGCGGGATCAAGATCACCGAGGACTCTGTACATAATAGATTGTAATGGCGTTGTGTACAGCGCTCACTCCTACCCCTTCTACAAATGACTGTATAACGATCGAGATTTACAAATCTAAAGGTGATCTGATATACTTAACATCCTCCAAAGTTATGTAAGTTCCGTTGTCTATGAAAAAAATGCTGTAATAATGCAGAACCTTCATCGGATTCAACAACATTGTCGCTCCGTTCAGGATCTGTAGCGCTTAGCGTTCTATGGGGATTGTCGGTCTCATCAACATTGTTTATCGCTAGTGTCTCTGTAGAGGGTTGTGCTCTGTGTACAAAGGTGCTACAGCCCTCTCATAATGATCCTCAATTGTTATTTACAGCTTGCTGGTGCATCTCCCTATTTGCGTAGATCGACGATGTGTTTAAACTCTGCAGCGTCGTGGTTTGGTGTAGTTTCCTGATAACGATGTTTGCGTCACTGCCTGTACCCTCCCCCGTCTCCTCGTGTTAGCTCCTACCAAGTTTTTTACAACGCGCTTTATAGTTTGCGATCTTTTAGTTGTATTTGTTTTACATCTGTAACGCTTGCGCACACCAGAGCCGACCATACGTAGTCATAAAGGACTCGCTGGAGGTGGTTTTCGCAGGGAGGTCTCAAATATGGATTTAAACTGATACACTAGCTCAGCCAGCTCCTCGCTGGTTCTGGTTGGGCATACGAGAGCAGAGTTCTGCGTAATGATTCACTAAGTAAGTGAATTGATTACGAATATGGGACATGTGAAGGCTCATATCGCCCAGTTCTTTTAATGTAGTGAGCGCTTCCTTCGACCATAGTCCGCAATCATAACTTAGGGCCACACTAGTATTGTAATTAGTGTTGTCATATAGGTGTATTTTTCAGTTTGATTTGTGTGACAAACCCGAGTATAGTTTGGATTTATGAAATATGGCTTACCCAGCGGATCTACGACGGTGTTGGGGTCATCTACTTCTGAAATTGAAGTCAGCGGTGTAAATCTTTTAGTCTTTGTATTTGCGGGGACTCCGTTGTCGCTGTAGACGGTTTCCCTACTGTATAGGATTTCTTCAGTCTTTTAGTGTGAGACGGGCTTGAGCGTTACTACTTTTTGTTACAGCCGGATGATAAGGGCGTAGGAACGTGTTAACAACGGATCCGATCCGGGGTGAAGTTGTTAAACAGATTTCTTTTGCATAAAGTCCCTGGGTCGCTTGATCCGATAACAGTCGCTCTGTAGCGGTTGTGGTCATATTTCGACATTTCCCTTTTGTACCTAAAAGATCAGACATCGTATTGAAATAAACTGCTCATTATATACAATTTAGTATTATACAGTACTAAAAACATATGTCTTATGTTCCTAAGATCTGCAGCTTAACCACTCGGTCACCCTAGCTCATAGCAAGCAGTTTACTTCAGGGGAGCTTGGGGGATGTAGCAGAATGTAGCAAATATGAATGACCAACCTCTACTATTTACGTTGCTAGTCCCGGGTAGCTCCATCCTATTACCGCTGGATCTATTCGTCACATGCATTGTACCAGGAGATTTGGATCGTTGATCGGGCGGTGGGATATTCTCTTAAGATCCAGTTTTCGCAGTTTTCGCGGTTTAGTAAATTTTCGCTCTGTAAACACATTTCAATATATTATAAATTCTGTATTACGTATTCAACATTTTTAAACGAAATTAATGCTTCAATCTACCTTTTTTATATCCGCGTGCAGAACTGTCTTTCTTTTCCTCTTTAGCGAGAGCTGCGGCGGTAACAGACGGCACAGGATCTACGTTGTACGTATCGGCGTCTAAATAAACATTGATTCTGATTTTTAACAGTTGCACTTATTTTGATTAAATTAATACCTACTACGCAGAATTGTTTAAATAACTAAATTTAAAACGTATAAACCTACCGATGAAGGCCTGATCTAGAATGTCGTCCACAACCGACTGACATGCGGCAGCATCGTCACCCGGCTGTGGTGTTTGTACATCAAAGTCGATGGCATAAAGAGAGGCTTAAATAAAAAAAGTAAAATAAATAAATAAGCTGTTGAAATTTAAGAGAATGACCGTATACATGAAAAGTGTAAATAAGTGTTAATATTTACCTAGCTCTGAATCGGTAAAGTCATCTATACAACCGGCGTAGTGCTTAACATTTTCATTCTGTTGCGACATCTAAAACTAAATTAATATTTTAACAAAATCCCATCCCTGTTACATTTCTATAGCATAAATATGAAAACATATATGTTTTTTAACAAATACAAAATATTATTATGCACAAATAAATTTCTATACATGTTTTTCAACAAATACAAAATTAGTACTTACTGTTGCCGTTGAAATATTGGTGCTTCAGAGGGGTCGCAGGGAGAAAGCTCTGTTGCAGTGCTTGCTTAAGGCAGCGTCTTTATATAGAAGGTTCAATGAATACCTGAGAAGCCTTCGTGGTGGGAGGGACTGCTGTCGTCATCTGAATGAAGATCTGCTAGCTCTAGCCTGAGGGCTGTCAATAGTTAATTGATGGCCTGTGTAATAGTATATCAGTGAATCTATATAACAGCTGACCATTCTCTAGTCCATTACACTTAGCAGTGGACAGGAATTAGATGCCGGATATGCACACAATTTAGAAAAAAATACTGCAAAGACAATATTAACACACCAAGGCAAAAAGCCTCTTTTGAGGCGTTTTTGACAAATTGTACAGAGTAATTAAAAAATACGGAATAATCACGAAAAATATCTTGTGCGAATGGCTTGTCCCATCCAAGATACTCCATACGTTACATAAACCAGTCAGAAATTTTTTTGTAAAAAATAAGGTTTTTGTTTGTGATATTTACCATCAATGGCAGGCTGATCTGGTGTCTATGATTGAATATGCAAAGGAGAATGACGGAGTTAAATATATTTTAACCGTAATCGCCGTGTTATCGAGATACGCCTGGTGTGCTGAACTGAAGGATAAACGTGGAGCTTCAGTCGCTGCTTGCTTTTGAGCCTGACATTTTTCAAGATGGACCAGCGTTGCCCCCAAAAGTTGCAGTACGAACCGCGGCGCGAATCCATGAAAAAGCTATTAAACGTATTTGTAAGTCGGAATATTCACCAATTCTAACCACGACAAACAGTCAAAGCGCCTTAGTTGAGAGGTTTAAAACTCCGCACATCTTAAATCACATATGTGGGAACATATCTCGCATTGCTTAATGTTATCGCTACATTAGATATTTTAAACGGGATCTAGTATTAGTTACAATCACACTTATTCCACGATAATCAATTCGCTGCACCTCCGTTTCAGTAACAAAAAACAACTCTTTTTAAGAATATGGAGATAACGTTTATATGCAAAAGCATAAGCGTTAAACCGACTAAGCGTGTTTAAAAATCGGAACCACGTGAGAATCGTGCAGTACGAAAAGGTTCCGTTTACTAAAGGATATGAGCAACTTAAACGGATGAAATTTTGTTATCTCGACATCAACAACAGATTACCAAAAGCCGCTCTATAAAATTGTGGACTTGTGCCCGCGATCCGATAGAAGGAATCTTTTTATATCGATGAATTCAAAAGAATCCCAGAGAACGCAGATTGTGTCTACAAAATAGAAAAGATACTGAATACCAAGAACGAGCAGTGGGTAAAACTTTAATTTTATTTTGTGAAGTGGATGGGTTCACCTCAAAGTTTAAAAACAGCTGGATTGCGAAGGAGAGATCTGATACCTGTGTAAAGTTATTGAGACAGGCTCGTTTTATATTACACTGCCAAGTAATTCTTCCATCGAAAAATTTTACCGCTGAAAATACGATTCTACATATACGACAAAGTTAGCCAAACCTGTTTCAACCTTTCCAGGACCCCTATTGAAGTCGCTCCTAACTGAAATACAATACCCGCGAACATGGTATACTTTTGGTAATCAAGAAGGCGCGTTTATTATTGGTAAACGCGACGGTGAACTAAAAAATTTTATTACATCAAATCAGGTTTTTATGCAAACCTGTTACGGACGTTGTAAAGGCAATTAACGAGAAGATTGATCACTTGCGGATATCTGAAGAACCCTTTAAGCTAACATCGTCGACCCGAATAAAAAGAACCGATATCCGACTGAATCACAAACGATGCAATTTGCACCGGGAGACAATTGTCACATATTTTAGCCTGCCTGGCTAATGTTGAGAATTCTACAGAAACTAATTACACAACAGGAAGACTTTTTTTTTTATGCCGATATAAAACGTGATTTTATACATATTGTGTATACGGAAATCATACAACACCAGCTATGGTGATGGGCGAACTCCAACATTTTTTTTTTTTTTGCGATCCGTTGAAGTCCACCGGGCAACGACACCGATATTTGTCCACCCTTCACTACACACGCCCGATTACATACCTCTGGTGCAAACAGCACTTTGACTCTAAAACCGTATCCATTTTGACAGATAGCGGCTTACCCGTCAAATTCCGCTACCGGCAAGTGCAATTCCTTCGTATACCTTCCAGGCCCTCTAATGCAGCGCTAAACTAACATGCTGGTCGCAAAGCGTGTGTATGGCGACCCCAGTGTTTATGCCGTTTCCTAACATTTATTCAAGCTGGCAATGGCGTTAGAAGATTCCGCGGTGATGACTATTATTGTAAGGAGCCAGGACTGCTGGACTATTCCAGTGGTCTTTTTAGAGAGCCGTCCCTCTTTTCAGAAAAGGAATAGAATTGGAAAAGCCGCATGTAAAAACAGAAGCCGCAAAAAATATGCTAGAGGAACGCCGTTACAACCGTCTCATCAGCCATTATGGGTCGAAATAAATCAACCACCTGAAAGAGCAGGAAGCTCGGTCTTATTTATGTTGCAAAAAAACCTCGTAAAAGAAAACTCATTTCACAACATCATTCCGCCCGTGCTCGGAAATAAACAGTTACCACGTAAAAGACGACGACTTCAGAAGCATTTAGAAGCTTCTCCAGACGACATCTTCTAGTGAAACATCATGGCCTTCATACACACGCCTCTGTAAGTGCACAAAATCGTAGTTGGAATATTTTTGCTATACCGCCGACACAAACGAGTATGCGAGAAATCTCTCTTTTCGTAGAGTTCAACCTATCGCCGCTCTGACCCGATAATGCACCCGTTGGAGTTCTTCACTTCAGGGAGTGGAGGTTCTTGTATTATGATCTTAATAATACCCTCATATACATTTAACTGCAAAATTGTGAAACAGGATAATACGGCCCCCAACCCCATTCCATTTGCTGAAGGAGCTCGGTGTGGGAGCTTTATTAATACCCTATAGCGACTCTTTTCAGTCAGGTGGGATCTCACGTTGTGGCGATAAGGCTAATTTCACTAATCTGATAACCCTACATTTAGAGCCTACCATTCGAACGTATTTAGATTACAGTCCCGCAAACTCTGGCATCGGCAGTTTACAGCAGGCCTTATTTTTACAAAGATTCCGCAGAGTCACCATCATTGAACGGCTGGCTCGCAGGCCCAAATTCAGGATTCGGCAAAAGAGCACAGGCTACTGCTCGCTCTAAGCCTGTAATCTAGTTGGGCCTATTTTTGGAGATATATTCAATCAATCAACCAAAACTTGTATTAAATGGTTTTGATCTGAAAATCAAACGACACAAATAAAGATCCTTATTGTCTGATGTCCGCTGAGCACCACCGAGAACAGTTTAAAATACAAATCTGCAAGCGGCCCTCTATTGAAAAGAGTACAACTGTCTCCAGCAGCCGTCAGAATCGTCATTAGCAAGCGCTCTAAATGCTACGGCCCAAATACCCCGTGACAGAGCCAGCCATAAAAGTAATACAGCAAACAGCCGGGCAAGAATTACAAATCAATTAGAATCTGTTCCTGGGACAGGTCCTAAAACGTAATAATATGGTTTTGTGGATAATGAAGCTTTTTAGCGGAAAATTAGCAAAGAAATCCTCTGTGTTTAGTCATTAATAATAATAAATTATGCCGCTTTGTATCTGGACGGACAGCCAGATAACCTGTGAGGCCTTTTCAAACGAATCAGCCATTAGAGAGTATGCAGCCCTCATAACACATTTTCAGGAAAAGAAAAATCTGATAGCTGCCTAGCTATAGTCCGTGAAGATTTATGAATGGCTACCAACGTTCATTCTGCTTTGACCTTACCCCAGAAAATGAAATTTCGCCCTCGGGTTGTTTAATCGCTGATAACGACCGGTAATCTCGCGCGCTGAAATACGTTTTGCTGATCAACAGCTAACACATTAAATATGGTGGGTATGCGCTAAATTCTAATATCCTGGAGATTACAACCGTACTGAATGACTACAACTAGTACAAACGTCTAGAAAATACCATCGTTTGTAAAAAATGGATAATCTACAGCTTACTGATATGCAAAAGCAGATCCGTTATATCCGACCGCATATTTGCGGGTGAGTATTGTCCCTTTATTTCCTCCCTGACCATCGCGTACATTAAGAGACCGTGCATCTTACATAGTGAATACAGACCCCTCGGCTAAACGCAGGTCCGCCATTTCAGGTTTGCTGGGATATTAATTATAACTCTGTAATGATAAGGAAGCTATTTTTCTTTGACAGTTTGGATTCTCACCGACTGCATAGATATTTCCAATTGATTTTCAAATTTTTTAGAACTGAAGTTGTAAGACTTTTTAGTTATCAAGACACGCAACTACAAGACATGAATAGTTCTGTCCTGCGTTCATTATTGCCTTTTTCGTGCTTTAAACCATTAGCAAGAGGCAAATCGTACAGTAATATATTAATTCTTTAATAATAACAAGTTTGAAAATAGCAAAGACACACACTTTGTAGCAAAAGTTTGTTAAATAATTGGAAACAACTTCTATGAACTCCCTCGTTATCTGTTATTCTTTTAAACAAATCGTTCACCTATCTGTGATATGTATAGTTTTTAACTAATAATACTTTTCATTCGAACTCATCATAAGACATAGCATGTCACATCCTTTAATGTAACATGTATTGTTTAAAAAGCTATAATTTACCATCTACAGCGACCATCTGTGTTTTTACCATCTGCTGCTAATAAGAGGACCAACTCCTTTCTCACCCATCTGTAGGTAACACAGATCGGATGATTCTTATCTTCCCATGACCCCCACTTAATAACACCCGACTTCTGTGTTTTAAAGTTACAACTCTTCACAGACCCCTCAGATGCTGTTGATGAATGATTCTTATCTTCCCATGACACCCCTCTTAACTCCTGACCTCTGTGTTTTAAAACTAATAATGGAGCTCTGCAGCACTTAGATACTAGAATGTCCATGCCCTGTGATTGTCAGTCGCGCATTATTGTGTATTGAAATCTGATTGCTAATGGTCATCATGCTAGATATAAATAAAAAGTTCAATGATGTCAATAAAAGCATGTTCAATAAAGTTTTTAAAGTCTACAGCATTGTTTGGTCTGAATTTATATGAATATTTCCAATCTCTAACCTGACACCACACTGAAATTGAAAGGGACATATTATATTCTCATGGGGATATTGGAATAGATACACAGACAATGCAGCTGTCTGATCTCACCACACACACACACTGCTGCTGCGGGGGCTAGCATCCCTCGCACTCTCTGCTTAATAAGACTTTTTGCTCTTAAGTGAGGTTTACACTACTGTTATTGCCTGAAAAATGCTGGGGAACTTAATAATCCATTTTTGATATCAAGTTTATCAGGGACAGTTTGTATTGTACGAATAGGCTGGGAACTCTCAAGTTAACTATGACAGCCAAGGGAGGGGCCGCCTGTTCCACTTTACTGGAAAGGGGAGGGTGTGACGTATGGGGCCTGGGGGCGTGTGCACCCTGTCACTTTACCGGAAGTGGGCGGCTTGAAAAAACATGGCTATGCTTCATTACTAACAATTTCCCTATAGTATCTACATATTTAGATTCTGGTCTGTGGGAGATTGTTGGCTTGTGAGGCATCCATGGATTTATTGTCTGGTGTCTTAACTTAAAATTTAAAACAGAAGATTTAAGTACATTATTAGATTTATATATTGGATATTCTGGTGGCTAAAGAAGTCCATTTTGTGGAGGCTTCATTTGCTCAAAATTGAGACCAGAAACTTTTTCACTGATCTGCACAATTTCCCTAAGTGATGGGGCTGATTAGGGCATGGTCTTTCATGCCCAGACTTATTTTCTCTTTACTTGAGGTCATAGGTGTTGTAGACTTGTCTATCAGGCACACACACTGGTTAGAGAGGTCAAATAAAACTTAAATATAAATAGAGGAAATATTGTCCAGTTTCCCATAAAAATTCAAGTCTAAAGCGTGTGTTTCTTTGTCTTCTATGTGTGCAGCTAAATGTTCAACTTTTTTCTTTGGATATAAAAAAAAACTTGACATTTTTTTGGGAAGCTGGACTATATTTCCTCCATTTATATTTATCCCTGTGGTTGGGTTCACCACGTCGCTGTGTATCCGGTTTTCGAATTGGGTGAGCTTGCCTTGGATGAAGAAAAAACTTAAATATATAAAAGAGGAAGAAAAAGGTAACGGATGTTTTTCTGATGGTTTCCTTATGTCCCCAATTCCTCCAGGGTGAATGTCTTCAATGTGATGTGGGGGAGGGGAAGCTCTTGGATAGACTCCATCACTTTGTGAGTCAGTTGCCACCAGCAAATCTTGTATTGACATCAACCCCAGAGGAGCCGCCTCTTTCCCAGCAGGTAGTTGTATCCTCTTCCAGGGAGGTCCCCAGTATTCCCCATTCTCCTGCATTTTTATGTGTAATGTTCCCAGGGGTGTAAAGAGCAGGAGGTGATCCAAACATTGGATCTTTACTCCTCTTCTTTGGCTCTCTATAGTTTCTTTAATATGAAATCCATCGGCGTCTGTTAATTGTCATCGGTTGTCGATACCGCCCCAGAGCAGTATTAGGAGATGATCAGACCTCAGATGGTTACAGGCCAGGTATGTAGGTCACTGATGGGTTCGATGTAGTAATTCCTACTATACCTTGTGCAAATTGTTTGATCTGTAGGATTAAGATTATTTCTTAAGAGTAATTTATGAAGTTGGTGGTTTTAACCTTGATTTATTCAGGGAGAGGAGGGGAATTCAACAGATTTCTCAGGTTGGAGGGGAGAAACTTCTTGTCTGGTATCTAATCCTCATTAGAATCTCCTGACAGTTGTAGGAAATCCTAATGAGGGTAACAATTGTCTCCTTTTGCATGCTCATCCAAATGCAAAATTTAATTTTTTTTATTTTTTTTCTTAATGTGAAAAAAGGAACAAAACGTCAACTCCTTTAAACCTCTTGGAGATCTGATGCTCAGGAGATGAAATAGTTATCTACATTGGACAAGATTATCTTCCAGTCGCTGCCTCTAGAGTCCATCAGTTCCCTAAATCCTCAGTTCTTGAGCATTGCAGTTACGAAGTAATTTAAGGTGATGTGGGATTGGTTTTACCTTTGAGATTTCCTTCTTCCTTTGCTGCTGTAATACCTGAACATGTTCCAGAATTGGTCTCTAATTCTCTTGTCTGACTGAAATTGGTCCACGGGGACAGAACCAAGTGCACAATGCCAGAGGAACTACAATGAATCAAATGAGGGCTCTGGTTATTCCTTAGTCTTACTGTAATTCTGGAAGATATTGGTGGGCCCCACATTTACAGGCAACAGTCTCTGCACAGTTTACAGCCCCACTTAGGGCCCTTGGAACCAGACCTGTATTCGTGATGAGTGCCTGCATGATGACTCTTCCCTAGGAGGTCTTTCAAATTTTAGGATCTCCCTATAACTAACGTTACAACACACGCCACTGTGGCATACACTAGCTTCCGATCCAGATATGGGGGAGTCCAGTCATTAAAAATTAAATATGAAAAAACTTTAGTTTGAGGATGTTTAAAACATGAAAGTTGCTTTCAACATGAGGTTTAGGGTGACGATGGTATTTCATTCCAAAAATTACCATACCCACGCCGACGCGTTTTGAGAAAGGGCTCTTACTCATGGCTCACAGGTAGTCTACTGAGCAATGATGTGAACTCTATTTAAATCTCACGAGATGATCAGGAACACCTGACTCGATATACTACTACACATAATGACAAAACCACAACAAATATAAAAAACACCCTAACAAATGGTGTCAACAACATGATAAACACAAAAACTATTTATACAAACTATTAATATGAACTATTGAAAGAAATACCATCTTCAATCATTCCATTCTGTAACTCTCAGGGTAATGGTGCTGTTTTATAGAATGTAACAAAAATATATATCTATATTAGCCCTGAATTATGATGAATATCAGTACCACTGAACGGGAACAAAAATACAAGGCTCACTAACACTAAAAGCCAGATGTTGCATATTAGTATTGATATGAGATATCATACTTGGTATTTAATCCCAATGGGACTCGTGAGGATAGATGAAACATCCACCAAGCCTCCCTGGAAAATAACTTTTTGTGTATATCACCACCTCTTGTTGATCATGTTACCTTTTCTATACCGATAACAGAAAATCCAGATTTCCCCCATGGGTTTCAAAAAAAATGCCTTGATACATCTGATGCCTTGAATGAACAAGGCTTTAAAGCATCGGAAAGATGCCTACGTATTCTGACCTTAAGAGGACCTGACGTACAACCCACACATTGCACCCTACATGACTTACAGCTGATCAAATATACAACAAATTTACTGTTGCAATTAATGTGGGTAGAGATGGAAAAACACATTTTCATTGCTGAAAGAAGAAAATTGCTCTTTTTTTTAACACATAATTACACACCGTACATACGGAGTGACCGCATTAAAAAAAAAAAAAAACCACCCTTGACAGTTATCCAAGTATTATTCTACTTTTTCGGGGGCAATAAACTAGGAGGTAGCAATGAACTCAAAGTTGGTGCTCGTCGTGAAACAAATCTGACGTTATGAGTGAGTTTCTTTAATTTCAGCATTAATGAAAAGTGCCTTTTCACTATTTTAACAATTTCTGTGAACTGCCTACTGTACCTAGTACTGAATGTTACATTTTTAGAATCCAACTGCCCATTTACTCCTTGCACTAAAGTCTAGAAGTTCACTTCTGTTGATCCTATCGATCTTCTTGACAGCTGCATCTAAAGTGGCTTGTTTGTAACCTCACTGTTTGAAATTCACACACCATTCTTTGCAATGATCTTTATACTGCTTACTGTCACTGCAGTTTCTTTTTAAAGTCATCCTGTCACATAGGTCGTGCCCCCCCCCTGCTGAGGACAGCACCAGCTAGTGTCAGACCTGCTGTTTCCAGCGCTGTGTCCCTTATTCTGTAAGATGCAGCAGTTTTAGAGCATTTATCCCTCAAATCTTATTCATGAGCAGGTGTTGGCTGCACCCACCAAAGGCTAGCTCTGCTCACTGACAGTTATTCACATGTTTCTACCTATTCAAAGTAATAGGTTTGTCAGTTGAGGTGGGCGGGGATAGCCTCAGGTGGGCGGGGTTTGAAAAACTGGCCCTTTGAATGACTCTTCTTGCTGTAAACTGCGATTTGAGCATTAAATACATGACAACTGCAGCCTCTTACAGAATAAGGGACACAGCGCTGGAAACAGCAGGTCTGACACTAGCTTGTTCTGCCCTCAGCAGGGGGGCAAAAACTGTGACGGGTTCTCTTTAAACAAAGCTTTGCTTAGAAAAACCAGAGGTTCTTCACGCTAGTTGAGAGGGGCTAACAAGTGAAGCGCTGATCGAGAAATTAACTAGATAAAACTCAACATAGAGTTGAGAATATAAATTTATTTGAATAAAGTACTACGCGTTTCGCGGGTAGCTTCCCGCTTCCTCAGGTACATACAGAAAAACTCTTTAAACGGCACATCTCTCCAACTGGTAATTGCGCAACACATGCCTGGGATGACATGAAGATGCTGTCAAAATGGTCTTACTTGCTGTAGGTTTCTTGTAGGGATTCACTAATATAGGTTCTCCTGCAATTGTGGACGTTAATGTAACATCCAAAATCTATGTATGTCTTATGCTGATTAGTGTTGAGCGATTTTTATCGACAAAGTTGAAATCGGCAAGGTTTTTATGGTGGTTGAAATTTCAGTCATGCGAATAATTAAGGTTAAAAAACTGTGCATCATTATTAAGATCGCGCCTTTTCGGGGGCTTCCTGTAATTTTGCCCGGCCAGCAAATGAGATTACAGAATTTGAGCAGGGTGAGATGTGTGTGCGACGTCATGACTGGGATGTGTATGGTTGCGATTGGCTGGAAAAATCACATGACCTCGTTTTACATAGAACAGCGTTTCCTGTTTCAGCCTCAGTTTCTCTCAGCGTCTCATAGGGATAGGACCTGCGCTCTGCCTGTGGCCAAACAGCTCAGCGAAATTAGTCTATTTCTGCACAGAGAAACCTCTACTATAAGCTGTGATCCTTCCAATTTAGTTAGATTAGGGATTTGAAGATTTTATGTAGTTGGCTAGAGAATTTTAATGCAGAATCTACCACTGTAAATTCACGGGGTGGGAGTGGGGGGGGGGGGCCGCGGGCGGGAAAACAGACAAGCTCTATCTATAAGAACACTGGATAAAGTTCACCAAGACTTAGTGTAGACATGGTAGTGGAAAATAATTTTTATTAACAGTTTGCTATTTAAATATTTCCTGGATATTGGGCAGCCTGGAACTTTTATTGGATACACATCATTTCTAGTAACTGCAGGTCTCTTTGTTTTGCTGCAAAACTCCACTTTTATTATCAGTATACATTTCAGATAGGTGTTCAATTTTAAACCCCCTTACACCTGTGAACTGTTGATATATCCACCTTGCAGTTAAATTACAATCAGCAATCTTGTAGTCAGCACAGGTTGTTGCCAAAAATACCGTGTATCGTACGAAAACATCAGTTACGTGTTTTTTTGACTTTTGCGCACCCAGCATTGTTCATTGACGCAGCATCTACATAAATCTTAAAACAGCAATTCTATATTCACCACAGGTGAATTGAAAGGTTCTGTTACTTTTATAACCTAAGTGTGTTGCCTAAGATGTAGCACGTATCCATTTGACTGTTGGGGATGTTAATTTCAGCTTCTCCAGCCTTGTTTGGGTGTAATAATGAAGGTGTTGTTGCTCTCCCATAGACTTTAAAGGTCATCCCCCTCATAATCGGGCGCTCACTATCGAAAAAACCTTATCGATAGCGGCCCCCATCTATCGATCGATCTCGATAGCCAACGCAATCGCTCAACACTAATGCTGATAGTGAATCTAAGATTCCTGGAATTACTGTTCAAAAATTGGACAAAAAAACTGACCACATCCTCTGGCCCTGTCCATATGAACAACAAGTCGTCTATATAATGACAGTACCAGAAGATGTGGTCAGCAAAAACGTTCCTCTCGCCAAACAAATAGATCTCCTCAAACGCCCATGTAAATTCCTGCTAATGACAGGGAGAACCTGGCCCCCATCGATGCTCCACAATTCTGCAAAATAATTTTTTACCATCAAACATAAAGTTGAGTCAAGATTATCAACTGCTGTAACAAATTCCTGTTTATTAGAGGAAAAGGAAGTGTGCTTTAACAAATTAACATGAAACAATCAAAGCTTGATCGAGGGGTACAGGCTCTCCACGTCACATGTGACCCATATCCCATTCGTGGGCCACTGAATTTGCTCCATAATGGCGACTAGCTGTTTGGTATCTCTAAGGTATCCTGGGATTTGAACGACATATGGCTGTAATTGTATATCCACCCATTGTCCCAGTTGCTCATTAAATGAGCCAATCCCTGAGACGATGGGTCGGAAAGGGGGAGGAAATCTATTTTTATGGATTTTAGCTAATGCATGATATATAGGAATCTCCGGATTATCCAGTATCCTTTTATCTGCCAAGATTTGTGAAAGAACTCCCTGGTCTACATCCATTTTCAAAATTTCCCTTAAGGTGTCACTAAATTTAGAAGTTGGATCACTAGCCAGCGGGATGTAGGTGTTATGGTCTTCTAATACTTGTAAGTTGCATGACCTATATAATTCCGTATCCATCAATACTATTGCTCCTCTCTTGTCTGCACACTATCAAATCTTGATTTTCTTGTAACTCTCGTAGCGCTAATACCTCCTTTTCTACATAAATTTTTGTTTTTGCAGACCAGGTTTGAGCACGCTGCTCCTTTAATTTGACTAAATCCTCAACACGGTCTCGAAATATATCAAGAGTTGGAGGCCTCGAATTTACTGGATAGAAATCAACATTTTGAATGTAGAAAGATGATGAAGAAGAAAGACTCCATTAAAAAAATATAACTTGTTCCACTAAAACAAAAATCAAGCACTTGTATGGGTAGATCAACTGAAAAATAAAGTGTGCCTTAAAGGGGTTGTCTCCTCATGCTGTTTCCCAGTGACACAGGCAGCTTTTACTAGCTATGCAAATCACTGCTATAGCACCACCCACAGGACTAACTGTACTGACATGAGAGCAGGTGATGTGAGATCTATAGTGCACAGAACTACAGAGCTCAAAGTCCACAACCAAAAGTAATTGAACACATCTGTTCCAAGCTGCCGGCGTCCTGTGTGCCGACCTGTGGGAAATCACTCCTGCTCTATTGAATTAGGGAGGCAGAGCAGGACGGTAACCGGAGAAACCTGTGTGCGCTCAGAGCAGATATTACTTGGCTCAGGATTGAGGAGATTTTATCAAAAGACCCATGTATTTATAAAGTTATTTACTTCTCGCTACATCTTAAGAGTTAAGAATTTGTAGTAGAAACTCCTCTAAGGAACGTGGAACTGGTTATAATATACTGAGGCCGAGTAAAGCTGTAATGGTTTATTATATAAAAATATTGTGTTAAATGTGTGTGGAGCGGGGCAGGCACTTTAAATTACTGCGCTGGTCCCGCCACTGGGTTATACCGGCCTTTAGACCAGGCTCCCGGCTGTCATGGCAATGCACAGCATCTCGCTATCATGTATGTGAAGTGCTGATGGGTGACAGAGGCAGCCGCCTCCTCTCTCAAACCTCTCTCAAAGCTTCTCTCGTACCTCTACCTCCATGTGCTACCCCCCTCTTTGCTCGCTTACCACCTGCATTTTGCTCCATGTTCAGAAAGATAAAAATTTAAGAAGGTATGGAAGAGTTTTTGACAGTCTCTTATTGAAAGACGGCAAATCAGTTATTCTTAAAGCCCTCTAATTTCCTACTGCCAACTAGGATTAGAAACTGAATTGTTTCTAGCGAATACCTGTGAAATAGTCTGGTGGAAGAACCGTAAGACAAAATCAAGTGTTCTTCCTTCAGTCCCAGGGATTTACAACTGCCCAGTAGGACTAGGAATTGATAGTTTTCAACAAACTATCATACTAGTGCGCCATACTAAGATTCAACGAGCGCAATAAAACTATTCAGAAGTTACACGGATGAGTAATTGCGTTTTTTTGCAGCGATGACAAACAAGAACAGTTGCTAGAAAATTTTTCAGAATTGTCGTACAACGTGGCTATTTGAAAAAAACTAGGGACGCACCACGTGCAATACAGCTATTTAAAAGTTATACGGATAACTAACGGTGTGTTTTGCACCAATGAAATACACCAACAGTAAATACAAAATTTCTGTATTCAAATTTAAGTAAATGGTGGCTGTTTGAAAAAACTGTGGCGAACAAAAGTGCAATATAGCTATTTAAATGTTATACACATGATAAAAGGTGTTTTTTGCTTCAATGAAATACAACAGCAATTACTAGCAAATTTCTGTATGGTAATACAAGTACAAGATGGGTCTTTGAACGAAAATGGCTTGCACCAAAGTGAAAAAACACGTAATTGTGTACGGATAATAAAAGGTGGTTTTTGCACCTATGAAATACAACCGCAATTAATAGATAATTTCTGTATCCTAATGGAAGTACAAGGTAGGTCTTTGAACAAAACCGGGCTGCAAAATATAAAATGTACTATTTCATCTCAGGTGCAAGGTGTGCAGGCCAAAAGCTGGTAAAAAAAGCCATTTTAATGTAGGTTCAAAGCAGAGTCTGGGCTGCACAATATACACGCTCTCCTTTCAAAAGCCTGTCCCTGTTTGCCCGCGCGCCCCCACTCCCCACGGCTGTACAGCGCTAGATGCTTCTCTAAAAGTCTCAGCCTAACTAAGAACTAAAATTATCTAATCTACCTATGTTCTAATGTTCACAGCTAAAAGCATAGTTGTCAGTGTGAACAAAGAGAACTGTCTGTGTCTCATAAGAGCAGGACGTGTGTTAGCTCTCTCCTCAATACAGCTCAGCTCAGACACACTGATGCTGAACAGGAAGAGCTGTTCTATGCAAAACTAGGTCATGGGATTTTTCCAGCCAATGACAACCATACGCATCAGTCATGACATCGCTCACCCTGCTCTAAGCTGATTTGCTGGCTGCCAAAATGACAGGAAGCGCCGAAAATGGCGTGATAGTAATAGATTATGCGTAAATTATCGCGTGATCGTAAATTTCTGATCAACCTAAAAACCGTGCCGATTTCGACATTGTTGTTTTTTATAATCGCTCATCTCTACTTAAAATCTCAGTTCTTCAGCATTGCAGTTATGAAGTAATTTAAGGTGCCGCCAGATTAATTTTAAATTTTGAGATGTCCTCTTCCTTTGCTACAGCAGAAATACCTAGAACATGTTCCTGAATTCTTCTTTGAAATTCCATTGTAGTCAGACTGACACAACTGGGTCCAGAGGGCCATCTGTAGAGCAGATCCTTGTTATTTGTAAATATTGACTAATTAGTACATTTTGGATCAAACCTTGAGGATGTTAAGACTGTATGTAGAGTGTTTTGTAGACCTACTCTTCCTGGTCAAATATAAAAAAAAACCTCATCACCACATACAGAAAATCCGTGATCTGTCTTGCTTATTTGTTTGAGTTTAAAATTCAAATAACTGTCATTCAAGGTGTCAAATTTTCAATACAGTGACCACAATATTGATCTTTCAGCCATCGGAATAGGTTCAGTGCAAAAATTTTTTTCCCACAGCCTTAGGAATAAATTTGCATAGGAGACTGCACAAGCTGCCCCCATAGCAGTACCTCAGTTGTAGGAAGAAAGATTTGAGAAATGAAGAAAAATCATTGTTTAAGAGTACAAATTCCAATAAAGTTAGAATTGAGTCACACAACTCTTTGTTTATATCAAACGTCACACTGATGACTTATCGGCTACAGAGTTTCTTAAATAGATCTGATCTTGGTGACTGCAGAGCTAGCGAGGAAAACTGAAAATGAAATAAACTATGAAGAAGGCTCTATCCAAATTGGTCTCTGAAATTCCCTTGTAGTAAGACTGACCTAACTGGGTCCACAGGGACATAGAGCCGCGTGCACAATGCCAGAAGAACTGCAATCAAACGAGAGATTTTCTAATCTGTTCTTGAAGATACTGGTAGCTAACACATTGTTACAGGCAAATGTCTCCATACAGTTTACAACCCCACTTGGGACCCTTGAAACCAGACCTGTATT